>PVIY010018654.1:0-47182 GCA_004026745.1 Myrmecophaga tridactyla
CCTATCTTATATGAATCACAGAAAAAGAAAAAAGTTAACAGAGGAAAGGAGAGAAAATGTATAATAAATAAGACTGAATACAAGTTAAACATACAAAAATCAATAGCATTGGGGGTGCAGGGGTAGTTCAGTGGTAGAATTCTCGCCTACCATGCGGGAGACCTGGGTTCGATTCCTGGCCTATGCACTTCCCAAACAAACAAACAAGCAAACAAACAAGTGAAAAACCAAACCAAACAAAAATTCAACAAACGTTGTTGTAATAAAGGGGTCCTCACGTGGAATAAGAATGAAATGTGTCCCCCACCACACAGCATACAAAGAAAAAAAGATCAGTAGCATTTTTCTACAAAAGGTAATCATGAAGCCCAACTCTGCAAGTGAAACTACTGCCCACTCCCCTGTAGGGGACATGACATCTGGGGAAGAAAGTCTCCCTAGCAGCGTGGGAGATGACTCCCAGGGATGAGCCTGGCCCTGGCACTGTGGGATCAACATCCTGACCAAAACGGGGAAAAGAGGTGCGACAAATAAGGTATCAGTGACTGAGAGAGTTCAAATAGAGTTGAGAGACTACTATGGAGGTAATTCTTAGGCATGTTTCAGTTAGACATTGCTACCTATCATAACTTGCCAAACCCCAACCAAAAGCATTCCTGCCAATCCTAAAGAACACCTAGGGCATAATTTTAGATTCTACAATGGTTCCATGCACTAGGGCAACTTTCCAGAAACCTGCAAGCTCCAAATGAGTCCCTGGACCGCAAAAGTCCTCAAAGGCTGAGGGGCCAGCCTCTTCAGAATATCGACTAGTTCCAGTCCCTACCCCATATTATTGACAGCCCCTTCCAACATGAAAAAGTTAGAATGGGTATGGCCCCAATACCCCTAAAGAGTGGGAGAAAAATCAAAGGTGATGGTGGAATTATGGAGAAGGTCAGGCTTCACAAATGAGTATGAGTGCTGAATCATTATACTTGTTTTTCTTTTAGTCTCTAGTACCTTAGAGCAGCTAGAAATAAAAATCTAAAATTGGGGAATTATTGGAAAAAAAGGTAATTGTGAAGTAGTAAATATAAGAAAAGATGCTTTTCATAATATCAAGAGAAATAAGAAAATATATAGGAATAGACAGAATGCATAACATTTACATATAAGATTTTAAAAACATATTAAAGTTAATAAAAGAAGACAAGTAAATCAAGAAATATAATATATTCAGGGATGTGATGACTTAACATAGTAAAGGCTTAATTTCTCCCTAAATTAATCTTAAGTTCACTGTGATTTCAGTTAGAATTCCTGCAGAATTCTCCCATGAAATTTGAGATATGGCTTTCTAAAATTTATATGGAAAAATTAAAGTCCGTGAATAAATATAACTTTTTAAAGAGCAAAAATGAGGGGCATGTCCTTGGGATGTATTACAAAGAAATAAAAGTAGGAAAATATAAATTTACTAAAAGAACAGTACAAAACAGCCCAGGAATAGATTCATGTATATATGGATATTTGGTATTTACAATCATGGCATTACAATCAGTCATAGCATTATAGTCAATAGGATTGATTATTTATAGATGACATTATGGGAACTGATTCCTTATGTGAAGAAAAAATATAATTGGATTGCTACTTAACACCATATAGACCTCTGACTGGTTAAAGACTTAAATAGTGAGAACAAAATTATAAAACTAAATAAAATAAAACATGTGAGAATATCTTTATGACCCTCAGTTGTGGAAGAAATTCTTTTAACCCAGATTCCCCAAAGCATAAAAATCAGGGGAAAAAAATTTATGTATATGACTTTGACCACAAATTACGTTTTTCTATTTAACTAAACTTACTATAGACCCAGTTACCACATGGGGTTAACTGGGAGGAAATATCTGCAATGGCTAAAATATAAGGAAGGGCTAATACCTAGAACATGGAGGAAAGTTTTGCAAATTAAGAAAAAAGAAGGAAACCCAACCCTTCTTGATTGAAATTTGGGCAAAGACTATGCATACGTAATTCAGAGAAGGGGAAATCAAATGGCTAATAAGAGTATGAAGAGATGTTCAATTTTCTTAGTAATTAAAGAAATGCAAATTAAATTTATGGATAACACTAATTTTGCCAAACAGCAAAAATGATAAAGCCACGGTGAGAAAGGGGAGGACTTGAGGAAGGAAATCCTCACATGTAGTCCCTGGGGGAGTATTCTGGTAGTGTCTAGTGATATTAAATATGTGTGTTCCCTTAGGCTACATGAGTCTACCCCAGTGTATATACATCAGAGAAACTGGCACAGACCGATAAGGAGATGCGTGTAGGAAGCTCACAGAAGCATTTTTGCGTGGCAAGAGTTGTTCCTGATTGGTGGCTGTCTGCAGGGCAGCAGTACATAAACTGCGATGTAACCACATAGTGCGTTTCTATACTGCCATCAGAATGAATTAACTAGATCTCCAGATAACAATGTGATGTGAACCCAAGAACAGCGTAGCATAAAAACAATGGATGAAACAGTAGCATTTAAAACCTAATATCATTTATGACATTTTATAAAACATACAAAAAACATAGTTTCAAGATATATAGCCCTCTAAATACATATAAAGATAATGGATTATAAGGACAATTTTAAATACAGTAAAGTGGTCGACTGGAGGTGGGGGAAGAGGTAGGGGAGTGAGGCCAGGGGAACAAAGAGGATAAGTAATGAAATAAGAAAATGGACTGTATAAACCAGTGCTGATGATGTGCCAGGAGCAGAGTGTCATTCACTTATTTCTTAGCACGAAAGAAGAGAGAAAAGAGAGAGCGAAGCAGCAAAAGAAAACCTGGGAGTGGGAGCCTGAGCCATAGTGCAAGCGCTGCACTCACCAGCAAAGAAAATCACCAGTTCGTAATTCCCTAAGTATCTAATTTCCCTCCACGGCGGTGGTTGCTGCGGATGATAATGAGGATGACAATGACCACACTTGGTACAAATTATATTAGAAATATTGACAAAACCAGATATGAGCCCATTACCTTTTTTGTTAAAGCCTCCAAAATAGCGTATAATTCTGTTGACTGCATTCCAACTTCTATTTAAAAGCAAACTGCCTTGGAATTTATTTTTTGTTTCTTTTCATTGCAGTCATAGGTAGAAGAGTTCATTAAAAAAAATTGTCAATATAAATGTTAATTTAATGATAGACACTAAGGGATTGAGTTTATTTATTTTCTGTGTTGCAAATCTTTACTCTTCATTACCTTTAACGTACTTGCCAAACAAAAAGCCAAAAAGCCATTCGAGTGTGAAGACACACCAAGTCTATATTTTCTACTAATGACTCTGCCTTCACCTTGCATTTGGAAACTTGCTTGTTGACTGACATTTGTGCTCAGAAGCTCTTTTGATGAATGGCCACTGGGGCCTTTTTGGGGAACGTGAGTTGAGAGAATTCTTTCCAAATAAGAAATAGAAACTGAAAACCAGTCAGTAATATTGAGATTTTAAAAACTTTAAAATGATATGCCAAGAGTCTGATGACATTTATGGCAATTGTTTGGCTTCAGGTTCTAGAATTTAAGGAACCATCCCAAAATAGAAATTGGGGAGAATTTTAGGCACATTTACTTAGGTCATGGGATTATAATATTGTATTATAAGTGTTGTTATGTTTGGATATAGTAATATAATTTCTGTGAATTTGCAGAGAACAGATGCCCAGAAACAACTAATGTGGCTCCTGCTTTCAGAGCCCTTTAAATATTAACCTTATTACACCATTCTTATCTCTACCTTGACTGGGTTTCAGGAAGACATGAAGGTCTGCAGTCTTCTTATTGTGCCCAATAATGCAGAATTGGATTCCATAAAGGAGACAAGTAATGCAAGTAATAGAATTATGTTACTTTTAACAAATTCTCTGATTTTGATCTTGGGTCTCTGTGTCTTTTGAGTACAAAGTAACACTAAAACCACACCTTCAGTTGTTTACAAAGAATACTATGTATCTGAAGTGATAAACTATGCCATTTAAAGAAAAAGCAGATTTTATTTTTGAAACAGTAAGATATGTGTCTCTATATATTTTTTTTTCAAAAGAGAAAGTGGCAAACTGCAGCCCATTTGATCTAAGATGTTAAATTATATAGTTACTCTATTTTCTTCTCTTCCCCTACAACCTTCTTACTGGGTAGTATATTACATTGAAAACAGGTTGTAGACCCAATTCTGTCACATATAACAACTTTTATTAGCAAGCAGGCATAAAAAACAGTCATGCAGCCTGTTCTGAAAGCTTGATGAAGCTTCATCTCTTTGTTCTTACAGGCAGCACCTTGCCTAAAGGTCTTATGGGACCTAAAGCTTGAAGAATTCTGAGGGTTCTCTTAAGAAAAATAATACTAAATTTAGAATTCAAAATTAGAGATAAAAATGAATATTTATTTTGAAAGAGAAAAGAAATCACAAGTCACAAATTTTGTAAACTCACATGCCACAAACAAAAAAAATTCAGGCAAATAGCATAATATCCTATCTGGCTCATCACTATTATACTTCTTTCCTACATTTTTTTTCCTGTTGCATACTCTTTGTTCATTTTTTCATATAAGGACAAATTATAAGATAATTTTTTATTCCATTTTATTCCCAGTATTTAACTGATTAGATGCACTCCTGTGCTATCATTTTTTATTGGCTATTCTGGCATTTACAATATATATCTTTAACTTATCAGTCTTCAAACAATAAACCACTTCACATATCAGAGTCTTCAAGCAGTATACCTCTAGTTCTCCCTCCTATCCTTTTTGGTATTGTTGCCCTCATTATATTTCTACATATGTTACAAATCCACAATATATTATTATATTACTATTATCGCCATACAATTAATTATGAGTAAATTTAAAAATGAGAAAATACAAGTCATATATTATCCACACATTAGCTGTGTCCAGCATGCTTTCTTCATTCTTTTGTGTAAATTGGAGCTTCCATTGGGCATTCTTTTCCTAGTACCAAAAGAACATCTGTTAACATTTCATGTACAGATCAGATAGTGACAATTCTCTCTCAGTTTTTGTCTGAAAAGCCTTTATTCTCCCTTCATTTTAAAAGCATATTTTCACTGGATCTAGAATTTGAGATTGATAGTGTGTTTTTCCCCATCAGTTTTATGATGTCATCTTGCTGTCTTTTGGCTTGAATCAGTGAGATTCCCCTTTTGTTTTCCATTAAGTCATTATCTTCCAGTTGCATTTAAGATGGTCTTTTTTATCACAATTGTTTTAAGCAATTTGATTTGCTTGTACTCTGTGTGAGTATATAGTTCTCAGAATTTGGAAAAATTTTGGCCATCAGTTTTCCAATTCCTTTTTCCCTCATTCCTCCTTTGACTTCTTGAATTTCAATATTTTAATTTCACATGTATTAGATCTGTTGATATTATCTTATAATTAACTGTTTGATCATATTTTTCCTTTTTTCTCTATGTGATTTAGTTTGGATGGTTTCTTTGGCCATATCTTTAAGTTAGCTTAATGTTTAATCTGATACTAAATGCATATGTAATAAATTTTTCATTTCAGTTGCTGACCTTTCCAGCTCTAGAGATTCCATTTAACTATTTTTTATAGGTCCCATTTATTTCCTCATTTTGTTACTGTTTTCCTTTATGTTCCAGACTATATTTATGAAAGATATTTGAACTTTTTCATCTCTGTCATTTCTGAGACTCTGTTGACTAATTTTTTCCCCTTGGTTATGGTTTATATTTTTCTTCTTTGCTTGTCTAGTAATTTTTGATTGGATGCCAGACATAGTGAATGTTACATTGCAGTGAATCAGATTTTGTTGCCTTTCAAAAAAAAAGAATGTTGAATTTTGTTTTGTCAGGCAGTTGAGATAGTGGGATCCTTTTGAGACTTGTTCTTTATTTTGTTAAGGTGCATCTAAAATGGCCTTTACTGGGGCCTAGTTTAGTCCCTGCTACTAAGGCATGGCCCTTCTGAGATCTCTACTGAATGGGTGTGCTTCAACTAAGTCTCTCTACCTTGGCTGTTTGGAACTGATATCTTCAAGCCCTATGTGAGCACAAATAATTATTCAGATTATAGTTTCCTGGTGGCTTTGAAAAACTAGTTACTTTTGTCCCCAGTGTTTGTTCTTTTTCTAAACTTTTGCATATGCAGCCAAAGACTTAAGAGGATATCTATGAAGGTTTCTTAAGCTCTTCTTTTGTGTAGCTCCCTCTCTCCAATATCCTGCCCTGCAAATTTCAGCTGCCTTCATGAACTCTGAGTTTGCTCTTCTCCAGCCAGCAAGACCACTATGGTCTGCTTGGGTGCCCCCTTTCTGAGCTCCGGTCTGGAAAGTGCCTCCATGTAGGAAGCCAGAGCAATTGTAGCGTTCACCTTCTTTGCTTACCTTTTCTTAGAATTCACTATCCTGTGCTCCCTTTGCTCAGTGTCTGTAAATACTTCAGATTACATTTAGTTTTCTAATTGTGTGAGAAGGGAAGGTCAAGTACTATTTGATCCATCATGGCTGGAAGCAGAAGTTAAACCCACTATTTTTAAAAATAACTGAATATCAATACTGAAATATCTTTTTAAAAATTCCTGTTGATAGATACTTTTTTTCCCAGTTATTTGCAGTTATGAACAAGGCTACAATTAACAGCCTTGCAGATATGACGTGGTGCTTCCATGTGTCACAGGTGTCATCTACAAATGCAAAAAGTGATAATAAAATGTACCTGAAATTAGATAATGAACAAGTAAGACGTCAATAAAACAGCCATTTATCATTGCGCGGTTATTGCATCTCCCAGTTCAAATTATATATAAATTCCTTTTATAATAAGGAATTTCAAGACTCAGAATTACCCCAAGATATTAACACTGTTTCACAGTATACTCCTGCTTTTTCTCCATTGGCTTTGTATAATAATATGTGGCATTACCACAGTAAGGTTATTTTATTAAAAAAAGAAACTGCATCTTTGCACTTCATTGGTCTCCACATTAGACAGAAGAAAATTTGAATGTTTGAGCCTTATTTTCTGTGCCAAAAAACCCTACAAGTGCTTCAAGTAAATGAAGAGCCAGAATCTTGTTTGCATTCTCCTCATATTTTACCTACTGTGTAATTCACTAAATTAACTGTCCACATTCACAAGAGAATTGCATTCCTCTTTGCCTTTATTTTCTCATTAAATTGTCTTGGGATGACACCTCTGACAGAGGGAACTCTGGTTCACATTTCTAAAATGCGCAATAGCCTAATGCTTATAGAATTATGGCTATAAGGAGTTACTTCCCTGAGAATATGAAGCAAACATACTCTCGTGCATATTTAAAAAATCCAACTCTTCCAAAGAATAATTGTAGGTCATGAAGTCCTTCAAATACTTTTCTTGTTCACCAAATTAGCATCATGCGCATTGAAGAAATTCCCAGTGGAAGCGTAAAGACTTATTAAAACAAATCAGAAGGGGGGATTTTGCAATGTAAAGATTCTCGATACACACATGAGAGCCTGGATGTGGAGTTCTTAACTACTCAATTAAAGTTCATTTTGTATGACATTGGACATGTAATTTTCTTAAGTCTTTGAGTCTCACTTGTTTTTTCCTTCTCCATTCCTGGAGGGTTCCCCAGGTCTTACATTCTTTACAGAGTTCCTTTTACAATAATTACCCCAAATATTCAGGACAGGGGATCTTAGAAATGTCTTGTTAAGAAGGAGAAAAGTCAGAGGGCTGGTTCTCTGGAACACAGTCTGCTAGATTTTGGGTTTAGACCATAGCACATCTGAGCAATGGGGCAGGGGCAGACTGGCTGCAAGATGAGAGAAGAAAGTTATAGCACCATATTTTCTGGAAAGCCAGTGCAACCACGTAGCTGTGGGTAGAATAATAAGGTGGCACCATTCCAAGAATTACTTCTGCTGACTCCTTCCTTGTGTCCTCACTGTCTTAGGGTCCATGGTAGATTCTGATTTGACCAGCCACCGTGAGGTCCAAATAATTGGAACTTGCTGAACAAAGCTTGCACCCTGGATATATAGATATCCAGCTCTATAGTGATGACAGCTATAAAGAAATAACTGACAGCAAACCATTGTTATTATTTAACATTTATGGAATGTCAACAGCATGCTTGGTGCTGCGAAAAAATGAGAAATACCGTACTGAGATAGCTTTGTAAGTTTATGTTGTCAAGTAAATAGTGGCAGCTAGAACACTTAGGCTGTCCTTGTGAAAAGGACAGGACACATTTATGCATTCAGTCATTTGTTTTTCTTTCCCTCCTCCCTCTTTCAGCATTCTTCCCGGATGTCTCATATTCTATAGCTCAGAGGTGCCTTGACTATACACTGGAATCACCCAGGGAGATTTAAAAAACACTCTTCCAACCCCCCGAGACAGTGATATAACAGATTTAGGGTATGTTCTGGGCATCAGGATTTTCAAAATCTCCTTAGTTAATTCCATATTCATTTAAGTTGTGACCCACTCACTATACTAGTTTTGTTGATAATGTTGGTATTTGTTTTTTAATCAAATAAAAAAGTGCTGCCCCTTAACAGCATTCCATTTAAAGCAACCATGGTCCCTATTCTCATTTTTTTTCTCTTCCCATTGTGGCTATTGCAAAATAGTAAATTAACCTTATTAATCAACCTTTCTCCTGCCATCAGTATTAATGTAAGAGGGCTCTTACTCCCCTCCCAGGTGACAATGGTCATTTTAAATAGGGACTTGTGGAGATAATGCCTTGTCCCTCATCCAAAGCTGTGGTTCTAATGGTGCAGCTTTTTTTTTTTTTTTTAACATGGGCAGGCACCGGGAATCAAACCTGTGTCCTCTGGCATGGCAGGCAAGCATTCTTGCCTGCTGAGCCACCGTGGCCCACCCATGGTGCAGCTTTTAAGGTGAATTGGTCAGTGACACTGCTCTAACTCATGAGTTGGTGTATAAATTTTCTATTGCTGTATAACATATTACCCTACAACTTTATAGCTTAAAATAATTTTTAAAAATTTGCTATCTCACACCATTTCTGAGGGTCAGGAATTCGGCAATAGCTTAGGTAGGTGGTTCTGGCTCGGGGTTTGTCATGAGATTGCAGACAAGCTGTGTAATGAAGGCTGGGTTAGGGCTGCAGGATCTACTTCCAACCTCTGTGGCTGTAGCAGGCCTCAGTTTCTCACTGGTTGTTGGCCAGCAGACTCTTCCTACATGGGCACTTCTGTCAAGCGGTCAGGGCATAGCAGCCAGCTCCACAGACAGAGTGATCCAGAGAGAACAAAATGGAAGAGGCAATGCCTTTTATAACCTACTCTAGGAAGCGGTGTGCCATCACTTCTGCTGTATTTTATTGGTCATTCAGACCAGGGAGGATACAGTGTGAATACTAAGAGGGGGCCCACGGGGGCCATCTTGGAGGTTGGCTACCACAATTAGGTAGGACCAAGCATAGCAAAAGTTGTTTGAATTTTGATCAGATTTACCACCTACTCCCATTCAACTCTCTCCATATTTGTTTCCCTGGGATAGTCCTGGCTGACCAAAGGAGGTAGATGAAAATCAGGATTCTCAATACTGGATTTTTCTTGGAGCATTTCTTCGAGGTAGCTCTCTAGGATCCTCCAAACCCATCTACCCTGAGGGACATTGACATGATGCTTAGTTTGAATAGCAGACTTCCCCCCGGTGATAGGTGGATGAGATGAAATAATCCCTGTTCTGCTTTGGTTTATTTGAAATAAAAACACCTTGTGACTTGTATCTGGCCCTCACTCACATCTTGGATTCTGAACTTTCTGTATATTTTCAACTCTAATCCACCATCTGAAGTGATGACAGATTCTGCCTTGCCAGACATTATGCTTGGAAAGGAAACTTGTTAATTATCCAAGGGAGCACGATGCCATCCCAGAGCTAGACTGTGGTCCCTTTAATTGAATATGCTATTCTTGAGTGTGAGAGAATTGTTGAGACCCCTGACTCATACCATAGGAACCTCTTTTTGTTATTGTATTATTTTGTTTTTAATTAAAAAAAGCAGTTTTATAGAGGCATAATTGACATATAATGAACTGAACATATTTAAATGTACAAATTGATTTATTTTGACCTATGCATACACCCATGAAGCCATCACTACAATCAAGAGAATGAACACTTCCATTATATCCAGAAGTTTCCTAGTGCTCTTCTGTAATCCTTGCCTCCCATCCCTTTCTGGCTGATCTGTTTTCTGTCATTATAAATTAGTTTGCATTTTTTAGAGCAGAGTTCCTCAAGTTGCTTTGTGGTGGAAGTTATGCTGTGCGTGCAGAAGGTTTATCAGCACCCTTGGCCTTTACCCATCAGATGCCAGTAGCACCCTTGTTCCAGCTGTAACAATCAATAATTTCTAACATTGCCAAATGCCTCCTGGGGGACAGAATTGCAGCTGGTTGAAAAGAACTGTTTTAGAGTCTTATAAAAATGGAATCATACACTATATACTCTTTATTGTCTAGCTTCTTTCCCTCAACATAATTATTTTGAGATTCATCCTATAAGGATCCTTTGGTAATCAGCCTTGCTGATCTGAAGAGTCTGATAGTGAATGCTTTTATCAAAGCAACGAGTATATAGAGTATTGGACAATGTAGAAGTCAAGAGTTTTTGGCTTTGGTTCTAGCATTTGCATTTACTAGCTGTTCTGTCTAAATGATATGAAATCCATCTGCAAGATTGCTGTGAGAAGCAAGTTTGATCTATATAGTATTAGAGTACTAGTATTTGTCATAATTTTGCAGTCCGTGGAAATATAACTTTGCAGAGTCATCTATCCAGTATCTAAATTATGTTATCTAATTTAAAAATTATAGAGAATGCTTATCTTTATGGAGTGTCATATGTACAGTGATGCAACAATTAGTTTGTTTCCAAGGGGTCCACAATACATGGTTGTTAAATGAAACAATAAAAATATGAATGAGGTGCGGAGGTAGCAGAGAGGAATGAGGGATGGATTTTTTCAGGGAAGGGTTTAGTGCAAAGGAGAGTGCAAAGAGTAGGTAAAATCCGGGCTGGATTTTGAAAGATGAATGGGATATTACTGGATGGATATCAGAGAAAGGAATTTCATTAGAGTGATAAAAATGTAAGCAAGAAGGCAGAAAATAGCACTGGTATATCTGGTGGATCATCAAAATATTAAACATAGAGTTAGAATATGACTCAGCAATTCCACTCCCAAGAGAAATGAGAAAAATATACCTACGCAAAAATTTGTACTCAAATATTTATAGCAGCATTATTCATAACAGCCAAAAACCCCATCTGTTGAACGAATGAATAAAATGCATAGAATATCAGTTGGGTCTTAAAAAAGGAATGAAGTATTGATACATGATACAACATGGATGAACTTTGAAAGCTTTATGCTAAGTGAAAGAAGCCAGTCACAAAAGACCAAATATTGTATGATTCCATCTATATGAAATGTCTAGATAAAGAGATCTATAGAGATAGTAGATTAGTGGTTTCCCGGGGCTGCAGTGAGGGGAAAATGGGGAGTGACTGTGAACAGGTACAAGGTTTCTTTCAGGGATAATGAAAATGTTCTATAATTCAATTATGATAATTGCAACACAATTCTGTACATATGCTTAAAATCATGGGATCGTGCATTTTAAAGGGTAAACTTTATAATATGTAAATTATATCTCAATAAACCTGTTAAAAAAGAAAATGTACACCAATGTGATCATGCTATAAATATGACCATCCTACTTTTTTCACTTAGTACATCTTATGTTTTGTTTTATTCCATATAAACACATGTAAAGCTGCTTATGGTTTTAAATGATTTTGTAATATTCCAAATTATGGGACATTTAATCTTCTCCTGTAATTTGACTCTCTATCGCAGAGTTTCCTGAAACTTGAAAGAGTTCTGTTTTCGGCCTGTCCATGCCCTACACATGATCATGAGAAGCTCTTAGAACAGACAAAGTAGAGAATTTATGGAAAAGAAGCGAGTTGGTTTTGTTTCTTTGATGAGATGTGGCGGGTGGGAGAGGAGGCAGGACAGCTGCAGCCCTGCTGCTGCCTTCAGAGTACCTTTTCTTGTCAGACCCTGAAGTTTTCTGAATATTATAATTGGACCACCAGGCTTATTCCCATAGATGAAATTCTTCAGAGCAAAGTCAGTGCACCTCTGTGACTGATGATTTTGTTTTTTATTAGCCTGCTTTGCATTTCTTTGTGGAAATCAATAGGCCACTTAATATTTTATACCTTTTAAAAACAGTTTTACCTTCTTTTCTATCTTAGGGCTTTCAGTTTATTTTTATTCTTGACTGAACCCTTGAAGGTTATAACTCTTCTTTTCTTATGAATATTTATAAATACATTTTGCCATTGGTTTCTGAAAAGCCCTTTTGTCAAGAAAATGATATTCCTTGTATTTCTGGATGAATAATTTTTCCTAAGAGCTAGGAATAGAAGTGGAATTTCACCAAATTTAAGGCTGACTGCCATAATGTTTGTATATGTATTTATGTTTTTCTTCTTTAATCCATTCATGTGGTGAGTTGTATTAATACATTTCTTAATCTCTTTTCAATCATTTGTTTGGCATTCATTTCACCCACTTAATTCAGTGCTTTTTACATGGCAGATGCTGTTCTTAGCACTGGTGATACAATAATAAGCAAAACAGACATTCTTTAGAAACACAGCAAAACGCAATCTGCTAACATTTAATACTGTTTTGCATTTAGACCTTAGAATCTATTTCAAGGAATATTTTAACATATGCACAAAGATATATGATAAAGAGTGGTTATTGCAACATTACCTGCAAATGTGTAGCATGTACATTCATAAAGGAATGTGGAAATATATTTTGGCCCCACCATAGTATGGTATAGTATATAGTAGTTAAAAAGAGCCAGGTCGCTCTCTATATACAAACATGGAAAGATACACATAACAAGTTGCAGGTGTTATGTGTTTGTGGTACCTTGTCATTTTAACAAAAATGAAAAAAAGAAATCTTTGAGTATGCCCATACTTTCTATAGCATGAGAAATATATAGAAGGCTATGAAACAACCATCTGTTAACAATGGGTTCCCCTGGGATCTATATAGGTAGGGGATGGAGAGCATAAGGAAATATTTTTACTTTTTAGTGTATGACTTTTTGTATCGTTTGATTAAAAGAAAAAAAAACAGGCAGGTACTAGAATTACAATTATGAAATGAGAAAAATGCATGGTAGAGTTTGAGGATTGGAAGGTGGGAGTCCAAATATTTTGAACGTGTCTCCACGGGTTAGTGTTCACTGGCTAACTTGAAGTACAATGGGGTATATTACTGTGTATCAGATGGTTTACAAGCTCATTGGAAAAGCAGGAGAAGCAAGCTATAGGGAGAATTTCCAGAAACAACTCCCAGTCCCAGAATCACATAGCCTCGGTTGTGATCAAGAGAGTTGCCAGCCCTGGTGCAAGTAGCTACGGAGGCAGGAACCTGGGCACCAAGGTACCTGCTGCCTCCACCGCGATCGACCATGATCCCCCACGAGCAAAATAGTGCCTCGCAGCTCGGTTCAACTCAGTTCCAAGTTCTGCCTTGCCAGAGGGTCTCTAATTGGCCCAAGTCTCATCTGGAACCCTAACTGTAAGGGAGTCTGAACGTGTAATTTGCAACTTTGCAAACACGGTGGTACAGGAAGACATACCCAAACGAGGCTGGAGGGGCTGCTGAGCAGGCAATCCACAGTACGTACCGCCGTGCACACGTAGCACGTGGTTCTCAAACATAATTAATAGTTATTTTCTCGCAGATGCTGTGAAAACCGTTGCTTGGCTGGCAACATCTTTTTTCTGCATTACAAAAAAAATGTGTATATGTAATTGTAGAAAAACTGGAAAATAAACAAGTCCTGATAAAGAAAGGTAAATAAAAGTCATCTGAAATCTCAGCATCCATCGTTAATATTTTAATATATATCCTTTCAAACATTGCCCCACACTCCCACACATACACCTCCACCCCACATTTTACAAAAACAGAATATTCTACATTGGCAGGGTTTGTTTTAAAAGTGCAGAAAGGACTGATAAAACGTCTTAAAAGTTAATTTAAAATCATAAAAAAAAAACATTGACTTAATAACTTCATTTAAAAAGTCATTGAAGTAATAGACACTAAGTTTTAAAAAATGAAATTCACTTTAAAATCACTTTCACCAAGTCAAAAAGAGTCAGGCTTTTATTTATTTTTTTGCACAGGCAGGCACTGGGGATCGAACCTGGGTCTCCAGCATGGCAGGTGAGAACTCTGCCTGCTGAGCCACCGTGGCCCGCCCTGCTCATTTTTAATGAACCCTATAATTTTTAACTCAATGAGGTTTTTTATAAAATTAACATTAAAAAAAATTGGAAAACATCTCCTTTAATATCTTTTTCCCCCTCACTATTTAGGAAGTTCTGCACACTGTACAGTTTAAAACAGTGGAAAGTACTTCCTAGATGAGTCATTAACCACTCACATGACCCACACAAGTCATAAAACCTTTCAGTACCTTTGTTTCCACGTCCGTAAGGTGAAGAGGTTGAACTGGTTTAGGTGCCAGGTCCAGATCTACGGATCCGACAGTTTATTAGGAGATTTCAGTCCTTAAGGCAAAGCTTGAGGATGCAGAATCCTGGCTTGTTTGCTAGTCCTATTTTTCATGTACCATGTGACCTTGAGCTCATCACACACAGCTGGATGCCTCGGTTTATGAATCTGAGCGCTGAGGTTAGAAGTGGCTCTGATTTGCTCCCCGAAGTTTGATGAGGGCTGCCAGCTCCCTCGCAGCGAATGGTCTATGTACATATTGTAACTAATTAAAGTAAGGACACTACTTTAGAGATAGCTAAACGGGGTTGCTTAATTTCAGAGTAGATTTTAATCTTGTGATGACTTTGTGAGATGTAAAAGCAGTGATGGCAAAATTTTAAAGTAGCAAAAGAGCACAAGATTTGATCTCAGGCAGTGAATAGATTATACGAACACTCCAACTACACATATATATATATGTCTACGCATAGATAATTATATACCCATAAAACTGCATATATACATAAAATCTGGAAAGGCATATACAAAAATAAATACAGTTACTTCTCGCTATGGAATTACAAATGATTTTCTCAAATTTCCAAGTAATTTAGTTGGATTTATTTCTTTTAAGAGAGCAAATATTTCATTTGTAACAAGAAGAAATACAATAAGGTTTTAAAATGTATGTTGTGCTTCGTTGCATGTATTCTGACGCTGGGGTGGGTAGGTGGCATAAGAAGGAAAGAAAGAGAGTATATGGTTTAAATTATTTTTTCCTGCTATGAGAGAAAGATGCGGGGTGGGGTGGAGAGAGGAGGGTTCTGAGAGCCCTTCAGTCATCATGACCCTAAATTCTCACCTGCCAGATGACCTTAACCTTTTCTTCTACTTTTAGATTTATCTGTATGAAGCAGTGTTGCCCTTCTCTCAAAACTCCTTTGTCCTCCTCAAGTTATATATTCCAATCTTTTTCTAGAAAGAGTATTTGATTCATTCACTCCCTCCTACATTTCCTCCCATACTAAAAAGTCATTTAACCCCATCCTGTTTAGCCCTTGCAGTGGTGGGTGCTAGTATCCCCAAAGGAAGCAAGGTAACAAAGACCCATCTTGGACTTTCTGCAAATTTCACCAGGACAGTTTCAATAGATGGTTGTCACTGTTTCCAGTACCTCCCCCAATCTACTTCACAATCTCCTTCCTATTCTTTTTTGAAGCCTTGTATATGAATTCCCAGGGCCCCACTATTATAGAAAAACAAAAACAAAAACTGCTCCAAACACTTTATGTGGATTTTTAAGGCCTTCCTTGTTAGTGTCTGAACCTATCTTTCCAACCTCATTCATTCTTGTTTCTACAATTCCCTCCCATTCCTGCTTTTTGCCTCTGCTGGTATCATTTCTTGGGTTGCCCTGCTCCTTCACCTCCACACAGCCATAGTCTTGTCTGTGAATTTAGGACCCAGTCAAATTCTAGGAATCTGTCCCTAGTCCCCTTCCTTGAAACATCCTATACTTTCCACTCAGTTCCCATGACACCTTATCTTTTCTTCTCACGGGCACTTATTCACCTCATTTTTTAGTTATTTGTGCTCTCTGGGAGCCCAGCTGTGAGCATGCTCTGTCTCTGATCTGAGTTTATATTTTCCATTGTACACATGTAATAAATATGTGCTATTAAAGAACTGGATCCAATACTGCTTCTAAACTAAACCCACCAGGGTAGCAAAACAGCATATGCCTATTGCACTTGTAAAAAAAAAAAAATATTACCTTCCCCAGGTCTCAAAAGCATCATCTAGTGCACAAGGGCTGTAATTTTTTAAATGATACTCTACCAGACTCAGTTATTTTGTTTTAGTGGAGTTGTCCATAGTTAACACTATACTGTCTTTTGGGGGGATTGTGAGCTCATCCTTGGTACCAGTCCCTAAATCCACAGGAACGTCTCCAAGGCCAGAAAATGAAGTAATTTATTAATGGCATTTGAAATTATAAGCAATGGGATACATTTTAAACTTATCACATTTCACTCACCTTTTCTGCTCTGCCTTCTTGCCCCTCTGATTTATTTGTTGATAATTTTCTTTCTTGCACAGGTTGGCTCCAGGCTGTTTTTCAGAGTGATTCAGTTAGGGTAGTACCAACTCCTTTTCATGACAATGTGGGGGAGGAATGTCATTGTTTGGGGAAGAAAAAGGAGTTTTGGAGAGAAAGAGGCAGGGAAGACTTTTTTTAGAAGAGGAGGAACAAATCAAGGCTCCGTTTTCTTTTTTGGTGGTAGTGGATGTCAGAAAGTGGTACTTCACTTCTATAGAATAAAATGGAATGGACCAGAACAGAAAGGGTTCGAATACTATAGCATGTCAGACCTGAGGTCTTCGTGCTTTGAGATCAACTAGTCATCTCACTCAATTGATAGATTCAAGCATCAAGGGACTCCAGAGGGGTTAAATAACAAAGTCACAGAGTTACTATGAGTGACTATGACTCACAACTTATATCTGTTCACCCATAATATGTTAATTTTCAACTATAATATGCTATCCTCAAATTCTGCCAACAATGTAGAACTGGAGTGCTCTTCCCATAAAGGAAAACAAGCCAAGGCAAGTCTGAGATCAATTAATGTTAAAGGGTTTTATTCCACATCTCTTGTCTCTTTCAGGTCATGAACTATTACTTGGCTCTAGATGTTTCCATATAGTTGAAAAATCCTAAATGCCATTGATTTTTCAATGAGAAAGCGATTGATTATTGGCAGGAGTGAATCTAGGTTTTTGGAGCCTGACACTTACACAATTCAGAGGCCTTGTGGCAGGGGCTCTTTAAGAAGACAAATGCAAAATTACTTGGTGAACACATCACTAGGAGCTATTCCAAAGTCTCCAAGACAAGCTGTAAAAGGTGCTGTTATTTTTCGGTAGCAAGAAGAAATTAGGAAGGATGCACAAGAAAATAAAAAAAAAACCTGTGGACATTTTATATACAAAACGACATTCAGAATTAAAACAGTGATTTTTATATGTGTTCTAAACATGTCTCTGTTCCAAGGAGCCAAAGAACAGAGCTGCCTCAGCACAGCATAGAAAAGCACAGGTTCTGGAAGTGGTCTGTGTGCTTCCACCCCTATCTAGCTCTGAGACCCTGGAGAAGTGATTTAAATTGTTAAGCCCCTTATTTTTAAAATAAGGATTATGTGAGGATGAGAGGAAATACAATGTCAGAGTTGACAATTTGCTTGGCTGATTTCATGAACTATAAGATTATGTTTATTAAATTTCTGACGGTTGTAGTTTTTCCCTCTGGAACTTTGGGTCATCCTGCAGGATCATATTACAATGTGCCAAGAAGGAGTCACAAGTGTCCCTTGATAAGTGTCCTTGCCACACCACACTCAAAGTCTGCCAGTGATAGGATTTTAACCGTTCAGTCTAAGGCTTCCAAAAGGATAAACATTTACAATTTTTAGTTGTTTTTCTATGCCTTTAAAATGATATGATTGAGTACATCAATCTGAGTTTGTTACCTAGACTAGGCTTTAGGGCAGAAAAATAAGGCCAGCTGCCACTCACCTGACCTTTTCGACCACTGGCCTTTTGAGTGATAGAGCATATAGGGAACCTCTATAATCTATGAAATGTCCCAGGAAAACATGGAAATCAGGTTATCATCACAGGGTTAATTTAGTATAATTTATATGTAATTAATGAAATTCACCAATTTATGGGAAAAACAAAGTTATGGTCATCCCAGGAAGGCAGAGCTGGTAACGTGATTGTAGTTTAGTAAGCGGCATGGTGCCCTAATTGGAGAACAGAGTAGCACGCTTAAAGTTCAGATGGCCAGAGGTGTCTGCAGTTGGACGAGGAGGGACACCTGGACATTGCCATCACCAGAGAGATGCTGTCTTCAGGGGGAGGTGTCTCTTATTAAGGATAGCCAGGGACCAGCCTGCTCCCCCTTCAGGCCTTCTGTAAGTCATCCACCCCTCCCCCTCTGCACACACTCTGTGTGGACACTTTGAATCAATTAAGGAAAGCTTGAATCAAAAGATAGCCATGAAATGACCAATGTTACATTTCTCCACTCAGTATCGTGGAATTTCAAAATGGAGGTTAAATTCAGATGGGGAACGTAAAGAAAGTTCATTTCTTGAACACCGAACTTTGTGATCTGAGTTTGTACCTACTATATATATGTCACTTTTAGGTCATTTAATTTAGATTATTCTGAGTTTGATAGGTTCTAGGTGTCTTAATCAAGCTGAATTTGTAGATGGAAATGTTGGAGTTACATCCCTGGCCGATGGTGACTTTCCCAGGGGCCTTTTTTTGAAGACCTTTTCTGGATATCCTAGTAGCCTTCTGTGCCAGTTTGAAACTGTTGTGCATCCCAGAAAAGCCAAATTCTTTAATCCTGATTCAATATTGTTCAGTGAGATCTTTTTTGATTAACTTGTTTCCATGGAGATATGACCTACTCAATTGTGGGTGTGACCTTTTGATTAGGTGGTTTCCATGGAGATGTGTCTCCACCTATTCAAGGTGAATCACTTACTAGGGTCTTTTAAGAGAAAAAAGCTTCATAGCTGACACAGACAGAGACATTTGGAAATGTAGAAAGAAAATGTCCCTGGGAAATCTGTTTGAAATCTGAAGTCAAAGGACCAGCAAATGCCAGCCACATACTTTCCCAGATCGGCCATTCTTCAGTCAAGGTATCTTTTTCTGGAGTGCCTTAGTTTGGACATTTTTATGTCCTTAGAACTGTAAACTTGTAACTTAATGAATTCCCTTTTTAACAGCCAACCCATTTCTGGTATATTACATTTCTGGTAGCATTACAAACTAAAACACCTTCTATTAGTAAGCCTTTGCCCTTATCACCATGACCCTCAGGAAACCAATCGAAGGGGACAGCAGAGGAACCACACTGACATGGGAGCAGTGCAGTGGTATACAAGTGATTTGTTCTTGCCATACATATCGCAATGTTCTAAAGAAGATTGCAAATATTTTTAAAATTACAAATTGCAAGGAAATTAGCGTATAATTGATTTATTTAGGAAATAATGTTTTAATTTTTAGTGAACAAATATAGCAACTATTCCCAACTTATTCCCACCAAATTCATACTGGATTATCTTTGAAAAAGGCACTCATTTTTTCCCCTGATAATCAAATAATTCATTCTAAAATACAAAAATTAGAAAAAAAACACGAAGAAGATACTAATGTCACAGTATGTTAAAATAGTATTTTTTAAATTGTAGCTTCAGGAGAAACACCAAAGGCTGAGAATGATACAATAGGTGTCATGTATCCTACATTCTAAAGGAAGGCATGAGCCACCTGTGAAGAACACACTGAGAGGGGAACCAGGTAACAGCATTAACCCATGGTGTCTGCTATCTTGAGAGCATAGAAGAGTTCTCTTGCCAAGCAAGTTAAGGGACTTCAGGAGATCCACCTGGAGGACTTGACATCTGTTCCCTGGAGTTTGGTGGATTTAGAACTGGTGTCTGATTCTTTCTTTTCAGGAGAAATCCTAAAGTGAGAGGCTGACCAGAGTCCCTGGAGTCAAGAAAGGGGGCCACATTGAAAGTGAGCTCTGTGCCCTGGGAAGGTGGGACAGAGGTGTGTTTCTGCAGACCTGATGTGGATCCTATGGAAGGGACTGGCCTGGGATCATATTAAAATAGACTCTATCCAGAGTGCTGTGTGAAGGTGAATTGTGACCCCAACCGGCTTGCGGCCTGCTGGAAGCCTAGAGGTGGAGGGGATGTCAGAAGTGTATTGGAGGAGAGGTACTGAGAATGTAAAAGGAAACTATAATCAGAGGTGCACAGAGAGGAATCTCTGAGGAATTTGCAAAAAATCCTTATGAAAGAAACAGTTTGCTCTGCTATTTCCAGGGGGCACTCCAGATCACAGCTGAGTCCTTCAAAGAGAAACTTTTCTGCTCCCTTACCTCTCCTCCCACTCAGTCAACCCTGGAGAGGCTGCCCATTTCAGTTAACAAGTTAGGGAGGAAGTGACATGAGAAAGAGAAGAAGCCACGATCTCAACCCTTTTCCATTGTGTAATCTCTGGTCTAAAGAAGGCCTGAGCACTACTGCACACCATGGAAATAAAGACTCAAATGGGATAAGAGTTTGAGGTTTTAATATTATACCTGACGAGTTGTACGATTCTTAGATTGGATTGGAGTTTTTGTATCTGGAAAAGAGACTATCTCTTTAGAAAAAAATTATGCAACTTTGAAATTTTACACAAAGAGGCAGGACAGAACAATTCACAGGATGGCACAAAAAATATGGTTGGTTTCTGCTGCCATGATAATCATAATCACCTGAGAATCACAACCACCCAGAGATAGCCATGCACACTGGTTTCTTTCTTTTTTTTTTGCTTTATTTGCATACTTTTTGTTTTTATATATATGCATGGCCTGGGAATCAAGCTTGCATCTCCCTTATGGCAGGCAAGCATTCTACCACTGAACCACCCGTGCACCCCTTTACATACATTTTGGGAGTGGGGGCAGTAACTGGGCTGGGAACCGAACCCAGGTCTCCCGCATGGCAGGTGAGAATTCTACCACTGAGCTACACTTGCACCCCCTACATACATTTTTAAAAAGCAAAATTGAGATCATATCATGTTGATTAGTGTGTCTATTTTCCCTAGTCCTCTATTAAAGTCTTTAAACAATCAGACAACAATAGCAAAAAAAAAAAAAAAATCTTTAAAAAATAAGTCAGGGTGAACATGGGAGAGATAAGGTGATTTGTTGCCATTAATTTTCTGTAAAGATCAAGGGAATCGGGTAATTGTGAAATGACTATCTTTGAGGACTTTTACAGTGTTTTGCCAATCAGCTCACTTGCTGCATTTTGTTGCTAGAAATGAGGCGCTGCAGCGTACAAGAGCTTCATACTCCATTTCAGTCCTATGTATACATTGGAGTATGGGAGACCCCGGTCTGTCCCCTTCACCACAAGTCATCAGTCTCTGTTGCAGCATCAGAAACACCTGATAACTGCAACAAGACAATAATCTTGGCACTATTTCATTAATTATGCCTCCTTCCCAGCTGGTGCTTTTATTTCTGGAGTGTTTTGTCTCCTTTGTGTAGACCTCATGCCTCTTGGGCAGGGACCATGTTTTCCATTTTGTCTTGTGCTATTGCCTAACAAACCCTGAAAATAAATTTTAAAAATGGATTTGATTCACTTAGGACTCACCTACAAAGACTGACATTGCCACGGGTATTTTTCAGCCAGTTGTGTCCGCCAATGATTACATGTTCCAAATTTAAATTTTTCTAGCTCCTTCTAGTAAAAGGCACATGATTTGAGAAATTATTGGAAAGGAGCTTTTAATTTTTTTTCTATCACAGTTGCAAATTGACTGTGATAAGCTTATTTTATCTGGCTTACACATATATTTAAATCAATCGATTGGCCATGTAAAACCAGGAGATTCACCTACAAAATTAAGCTTTGTGGCTAATCTTGAAAAGTTAAAACAACCGGCAATTTGGGGCCCATCATCCTGCATGACAATTTTCAGCTGCGTAGCTGTTCAGGGTTGGATTGGGCATGCACATTCCATATTGCTGCAGTCCCTACCATCTTGCCAACTTGTAGACTAGGTGTTATTTGGCATTAACATAGTAGTTGCATTATTTTCCATGCTCAGCCTGCCTCATTCAGTCATATGGCTTGTCTTGCCCTTGGAGGCAGTAATTTTCCAAGGCCTGTACTCACCTACACATTCTTCCTGATCTGTCCATTTAGCGGCTATGAGGTGTCTATGCAGTTCTCCAGTCAATCATTGGGATCGCTGAATGGCAGTGCTGGAGGACCCTTAAGACAATGGCATCACAGAACAGTCTGTTTCAAAAGGAAGCTATAGAAAAGGATTTGAAAACAAAAAATATCTTTCAGCTCCTCATTAATAAAATAAAAACCGGTCCAATTTGAAGTGGTAATACTGTTGCCGAGCTGTGAAAGCGAGTGTTAACGACCTGAGAGTGTACCTCCCAGTTCCAGTAAGACGATATAGAATGAGGCACCTTCCTGTTTGTCTGAAAGACACTCTGGCTGATGAAATGATAGTAAACTCGACTTAAGTCATTGCTTCTTTAAGTGGTTGGAATTATGTATTTCTTTTCAAACACTAGCTGTTAGAAGGATCATTTGTCTTTACAAGGCTTCTGGAAGCTAATCACTCAGCCCCAGGTCCCTGGAAATTATTTTCTCAACCAGTTGCTTATTCTGCCAGTTTAATTTTTCATTAGGAAGTGTAGCTCTTATTTCAGAATTATATTCAACTATTTAACATTAGGGGTGAGTCCCATTTCATTCTTTGCTAACTTCGTCCTCTCCCAGTGCCTTCTAGTTCATTAAATTACATCCATTCCAGCCCCTTGTTCAAATCAGAAATCAGGGAGCCAGCTTCCAGAGTTTGCTCACCCACACCAACCACATGCAATTGATAAAGTCTTATTGATCCCGCTTCTTATCTCTTGACCTATGTTTCTCCTTATCTACTGCCACTCTCCTTGTCTAAGGGACCATCTTTTCAACAAAATCCTCCAAACTGACCTCCCTGCCACATCTGTTGCCCTGTTCAGAACAGTCTCCGCAGTACAATTGGCTTCCCATTACCTTCAGGACAAAGTCCACAGCAATCAACATCTTTCCACATCCCTCCAGCTTCCGGATTGGCCTGGATCTCCATTGTCTCCACAGATCTCTTGTGCTTTTTTTTTGCTCTGTCTCTACGCTACATCTCCTACGCATGTCACATGTGCGGTTCGCTCTTTAACTCACTTCTTGCCCCTACCCTTTAACTCACTTCTATTTTTCATCTTAAGCCTCCTTCCTCAGCCAGAACTTCTTGGTACTCCTAAGTACTCTCATAGCATCCTGAAATTTCCCTTTTGAAACAACGATCACATTTTAATCTATCTGTTTAATGTCTTGTTCTTTAGTAGGCTTAAAGTTCATGATTTTATTTGTCTTATTCACAAATGTAACTCCAGCGCTTAGCACAGTATCTAGTACCTGCTTAGTGCTCAGATATATTAGAGAAACTAAACATGAAAAATGAGACTCTGTCTTTATAAGACATATATGAGAGGTGAAAGACAAGCAAATTGGTTATTTAGCACATGCAAATGGAGCAATATCATGACAGAAGACAAGTAGATAAGTCATAAAATGCAGAAAAATAAAGATGACAGAAGTTACTCCAAATCCTTCCTTCAAGATAAATAACTGTAAATATTTCTGTATAGATTATTCCCATACTCATTCTATGCAATATAGATACAGATGTAGCTTGGTAATCTGACACTTTCACTTATTATATAATGATTCCTTTTCCATTAAATAATCTTTCAAATATCATTTTTAATGCCCATGGTATGGATATTCCATAACTGATACACTCATTATGGACTATTACAGAAATTTTACACTACCCACATTTTAATTTTTAATCCTACGTATGCGTTGAAATATTTGTTTGTTAAAATGTTATGTCATGGCTGTGCTTTTAGCTTTTGGAATGATGGGGCAGGCAGCATATTATTGAAAAATATTATTATTGAAAAGCTATAAAGTAAAGTTGGTTGAGAGCATGGACTCTAGAGCCAGATTTCCCTGACTTGCATCTTGGCTGTCACTAACTAGCTATGTGACTTTGAATATGTTGGTTAGCTTCTCTAAGATTCCTCATTTGTAAAGTTTACCATAGTCCCAAACAAGGCTTACTATAAATCTGATGGGCTATTTCAGTAGAATTTTTTTCCTACTTTCCTTCAGTTCTTCCTCTATTCAACTTAGTCTTCTTCCTATTGACTTTTAAAACACAACTCAGATATTTCCACTTAATTTTTCAAGGATCCTCAGTGCCTTTTGATGAAGAAAAAACTCTCAACTGCTTAGTGTAGTAGTCAAGGCTCTCAATGCCTATGCACCAACTCTACCTCTCCAACCTTATTCTTTGTTCCTGTCCTGCTCCTTGGCACTTGCCATTCTTTGGCAGGGGATATGCTTCTTTCCCTCTCATCCCTATCCTTAGAATAAAAGACTCAGCTCAAACACTTAGGAAATTCTCCTTAGTTCCTCTCCCTTGAGGTGCTCCCTTCCTTCTGCTGAATGCTCATTACACTTCATCATTACTTTTCTCTGGACGCTCACCATTTTTTTCTGTTGTATTTTGTTTATTTGTGCTTTCTAGGGGCTCAGCAAGCATTGACATGCACACAATCTCTCTCTGATCTGGCTTGGTGTTTCTTACAGGGCCCTGCATTTGTAGAGATGCAAAAAGCATGTGCTAAATTAATGGGTAGATACCAAAGTGTTTTGGGGGCTAGTTAACACTAAGGTAGATATATACTTTAGAAGAGAAGTTGTCTTTCTTGACCCATAGTGTTTCGGTCATATAGTTGTGATGAGAATGAATACAATAAGTATGCAAAGAGTTTAGCCTAATCACTCAATGCACAGGAAATAATAATGAATGTCAGCTTATTAGAATGCCTTTGATTGCAAGTAACAGAAAACCTAATACAAACCGGCTTAGGTCAAAAGAGAATGTATTGGTTCACAAGACTGAAAAGTCCTGGAATGGAGTGAGATTCAAGTTTTCTGTTGTGTTTTTGTTTGTTTTTAATCCAGTGCTATAATCCTATCAGCTAAGACCCAGTGTCTTTCCATTTCTCTGCTTGTCTGGCTTCTCCCTTGGTGATAAGGAAGATGAACCATGATTCCTGGTTTCTGCGCAAAAGGAGAGAGAGACTTTCTCACTGCTAAAGCCCTGAGCATTGCACTATCAGTTGTTACTTAAACCTGTCCCTGGGTTTAGGGGACATTGGATAATCTGATTTTAGGTGGATCTGATTCTGCCACTTGATCTGGAAGTGGGTCAACGGCATAACTAGGACATATTGGAGGAGGGAGGAATGTTGGGGAGACAACTTCAATGTTGACTACTATGGGCAAACATCCTTATTAACCTCATTTTATTCTCTTTGCTTGTTTTCAGTGGTGTGAACATATGCCGACTATGTGTTTGCCCACAGGGAGATTTTGTGGAGAGCCCTTTGCTGTGCTCTGTTTCCACTTGGGTGAAGATTTAGTCTCCTTTTCATGTAAATACTTCTCTAAATTCATGCATTTACCAACAGCTAACATTTAGCAATCTTTCATCTAATTTTGTTTTGCTTGATGAGGTATCTACCATCTTTTCTATTCTGACAACTGTCTTCTTAAATTATTTTAATGTCTGCACTAGTGGATCAAAAAGCCAGGCATTTTCCAGCATGGATCGTTAGCAGCCCTTTCCCTTGCTTCACCTCCATGTATTTTCTTTTACTTTTTTTTTTAATGTGTGTGTGGTTTATCATGCCTCTTTCCGTGGTTCTCGCCATTGCATTTTCACATTATGCTTGCTGCTGCTGAGTTGCATTCTGGGAGATACTATCTTCCAGGGCATGGTAGAACGCTGAGGATGAGGAGGGGCAGGACTATGGGACTATGGCTGTCTCATGGAACAGTAGTCCGTGATGCTTAGGGGTGGTTGCCCAGTATCGGGGTTGGCACCAACTTTAAAACTCTTGAGTTGGAGGGCAGGCAGTAGAGAAATTGTCATGCCTCTTAGCTCAATTCATGCCACCTATGTTTCATAAGCCAAGCCCAGAGAGCCTTTTCTCCATGCAGCATCATGCCCAGCATCTCAGTCCACGTGGTTCAATGTTAGATCAGAGATGACCCAGTTCTGACACTGGGCTGTCCAAAGTCCTAATGTGAGTGTGAATTGCAAATGTTTCATTTAAGTGGGAGAGTGCTTCAGGTGCTGCAAGGCCATGTCTTTGTCAACTGGAAGCCATGTGGGACAACGAAAATTTTTTTTCAATTTTTCAAAATAAAAAAAAATGTGTATATGTAGCCAATATGGCACAACCGCAGCTTGTGGGCCTGTTTAAATGTTAAAGTCAGAGAAGCAGTCTGCATGTGTCCACGTGGCAACCCACTTACTTCACGGCATTTGAATAAATAACCAAATGGTTTTTACAGGATGATTATGAGCCTTATTACAATTTAGTTACAATTAGAAGGGGACGCCCTTCTTCAGTCTGGCATCAGAAATCAACAGCCAACCAGAAAGAGATGAGAGGAAAGTAAAGACCCAGAAATCAGACGCTTATGTGAAGTTCAGTAAGTTTTCCCTGGCACTACTGTTTGAAGACAATGGACTGCTGCAGAAATCAGGACTTTTCTGAGAACTTGGGCATAGGATTCCAGGTAGTGGTCTTCTTTTTATTAGGACCCCATTTCTACACAGAGAAAATGAAGGTTTTAGAATTGATTTTTGAATTCAGGAGTCTATATTAATTTTTCTCTCATCATCATAGGCCCTAAAACTTGCTTCTTGCTGTACTTAGTGGTATCATAAAACATGCATAAATTTCCTATGGCATAAATATTTCTCAACTATTAGCACGTGGACTACCTAATGGTACTGTTAAGAAACTTAAACTCAAGCAATTGAGAGAAACAAGAAAGTTGACAATATTACTTGATAATGAGGGGTTGAAACTAGTAATTTAATCATTAACTGGCTCATGGTTGCAAAGCAATTGGGATATATCAAGTGCAATGAAAAAGCTTTAGAAGAAACACAATGAGGTCTGACAGTGCCTTTTAAGAGCATCATAAAGAAAGAAAATAGGGAACATGTCTTGGGATTTTTCTATTAATAAGCAAAGACTTTGAAGATTCTTAAAACATTGCCCTCTTCAGTATAAACCTTCATCTTCTGTCTCCCCTAGCCTCCTGTCCAGCCCTTGCCTTGACTGAAATGCATCCAGAGGACAGCTGTATGAGTCAGATGACACAGTCCCAGTAGCACAGGTCCTACTGAGGTGGGAGAGGCATTCACTGGGTGCCATTTTGTGAGGACTGAGGATTGGGAAGCCTTTCCTACCACATACTGCTAGCTCGAAAGCACAGCTGCTGCTGCTACTGGGCTTGTTCTTTTGACCTCAGGATGTGATTTGCAAATCCTATTTGGCCACAGTTTGGGACTGTTGGACCATACCTCTGATTTGCTTCTGCATGGCCTTGGACTTGGTCAGCAGATCCATGTTGGGTCTTGTGCCATGTACCTGACCATCCCTTAGGCGCTAATAAAAGGGAGGATTCCCAGGCTCTACCCCAGACCCCCTGAATCTGATAGTGGGGCCCAGGAATCAAAATTATTGACTGCCCAGGAGATCCTTTTGGAAGGATTTTTAAAAGAACAGAAGAGTAAAATAATGCATTACACACATGTACACTCCACCCAAAACTAGCAAGCACAATTTTCTCCTTTTTTCTTTTAATTTTTCATGAAAGAGATAGAACACTGCAGATACAATTTAAGTTCCTTTTCTCTATATGTATCACCTCACACACCCCCCACACACTTCTTAGCTGTAATCACAGTCATGAATATAATATATATTTCTCTTTGGTCTGCATCTTTATTTTGTATGTTAGGGCTTCCATGTGGAAATTCCTTCCGAGAATTTCTTGGGAAATATATATATATATCAATCTCAGATCATGAGAAAAATCAGTTGAGAAATTGGGAAAATGAGAAAAATTTCTTGCAAGAACTAAAGCTTAGCTGTCAACTTAGAGATGTTGCTGGTTTGAAGGAATCTGTGGAAATGAAGTCGAAGGCAGGGGCAGAAAACAAGTGAAGCTGAAAGTTAAAATTGATAATTTCAGGAAGTAGGACACAAAATGTGTAGGAGAAAGGCAGCCACAATCTACAATCTAATCAGTCTTTCCTGTGGTTGTGGCCGTACGATGAGAGTACGTGCTGCTTATGTGGTCCTTTCTGCTGCTGACGGTGAGTTGTTCTCACTAATAAAAGCCATAAGTTTATATGCTTAGTATACTTGAGACAAATCCTGTGTTTGGTGTTCCAGGAAATAAGCAAAATAAGTTTTTCACTTGACAGTCTTGGCAAATGTTTTCAATGTAATGCTGCTAACCTTGCTAGGAGAGTCACCTGGTTACATTATTTGAAAATTACACTAGAATTTATTGTAATGCAGACAAAATAATATTTTCCTTGTTAACAAAGGAAGTGAGTTCACATTTAACAACAGGTACCTTAATGTCCAGCTTGAAGACGCTCTTGAACACATTCAAATATTAACCAATGTCAATAAAAAAATGAAAGCAACTTTTCTACATCTGAAATATTTATTATATTTCATTTTAAAAATGACTTTTATCAGTGTTTTTGTTTTAATATTTCCTTTTAAAACGTTTTCTGTTATCAAATGTCTGTATCACATAGAGATTGTTTTATCACTGAACTATAAAATTGTGTCACAATCAATAGTTAATAATAGCAAACCATGTTTAAAAACATTTCTGAGAATTTTAGTATGACCCTATTACATAAAAAGTGATTTACTGATTATTTTTGTGACAACACATTATTATGTTGAGAAGCCAATATTATTCAAAAATGTACAAAGAAAGGTTTATAAAAAATTTAGGGTAAATTATGATTTGGGTAAAACCTGGGAAATTCAACTTCTTGTCCTGGAATCCCAAAGATGAATATTTGTCTAGAATTTTGGGAACACTGTATGAGGCTGGGGCTGCTTCTGCTACTTGCTTTTCTCATTCAACATTGTTTTCAGATCATGTAGTAGCAAGAGCAAACACTTCTCCAGAGCTTGCTATATATCAGACTGTTCTAAGTGATTTATATGTAACTCATGTAATATTTAATGCTACCCACAACAAGCCTTTGAGGTAGTTTACCATTATTATTCCCATTTTTCAAGTGAAGAAACAGCCACAAAAAGATTTAGTAACTTGCCCAAGGCACATATTGATATATACACATATAATACACATGCTGATACACAGAGAACTAGCTCATTTATTTTAACTGCTCTATCATAATTTATCATATCGTAACTTTTCCATTTCCCTGTTGATGCATATCTGCTTCCAATTTTCCACTTTAAGAAACAATGCCTCAATGAGCATTGTTATCCATGTCTCCTGTAAGATATGTAAGTGTACATAACTAGAAGCAGCATTGCTGGCTTATCAGGCATATATATATCCTTACCTCTACTAGATTTTACCCAATGGTTATCCAAAGGCTAAACCTCCCTTGAGCAGTGCTTGAGGACTCTTCTCTCTCCATTTTCTCAACTACACTTGATAAGATATTTAAACTTTTGCTGGTCTGATAGGTGTGAATTGGTATCTTATTGCTGCTTGAATTTGTTGGTATAATTACTACCCCCATTTTAAAACAATGAAGGCATTAAGGATTAACAAAGTTTAATATCTTGCTCAACAGTCATGAGGCCTACTAGAGCATACAAAAGGACAGCTGGGTCATTTAAATCAAGTGTTTCCCTCTTGATTGTTCCCTTTAAGCTTAACTTTCCAGTTGCATTTGGCGATTTGTGAAAAGAAAGTTGACCAGAAATAATCTGACCTCTGGAAGTTTCCAATGCAAAGAGGGCTCTTGAGACTGTATGAGGGATATAAAAAAAGTTGGTAATGTTGCTAGGTTATCCTTGTGATTTTACCACCATATAACTGCAATATTGGATAAATACTTAATCTATCTGGCACTTAGTTTTCTCATATGTAAAATGAAGGCATTGGACCAGAGAATTTTATTTTTTTAAAGCAGAAGAACCCTTTCTCAGATGAAATTTTATGTCTTCCTTCAATTTATAAGACAGATAAAAGTTGAGCTATTCTAGTGGAAAATGTGGGGGCTGCCTGTTTAGCCTTCCTCTCTTTCCCCCAGTGGACATTCAGATACTTCTATGGAAGTTTCCCAGGCCTCCAGAAAATACAATTAAAAAACCACTGGGTAAATGGTCTCTGAGACCTATCCCCAGTTTTACTGGTCAGCAAAGGTGCTCATAGGAATTCTCAAAACTGGGCCAATGTGGTCAAATACAATTGCTCTCTAAACTTGTGACTTTTTTTTTAACATGACCTTGATAAGCCATGGGTTAAGTTGCATCCTTTATACTCGGCAGTATCTAACAGAAACTATAATGCAAGTATTTGCATCCACTGCCAGTTTCATCTTTATTTTATTATTTATACCGGCAAAATCTTAGGATGAATGTTCCAAAGTAACTGACCCATAAAGAGATGCACCTTCATACATGAGAAATCATACTCTATATTTAAACATTGGTTACTACTTCTTTACCCAAACATGTATAGCTATAAAAACTTACCCCTAAATGTAGTAAATGGCATGCCAGAAGCCTTTATAGTATCATAGATGATGGTTGGTTTCTGGTCTTTTTGTGCATGCTACTTTAAATGGTTTCTCCTCTAAATTTGCATTAAGAAGGAAAACTAAGACAGATTCAGGGAAGCCAATTAGAATAGATTTTGCCCATTTTATTTCTGCTTATAATATCTTTTCTTGTGAGAATGAATCAGTTTCCATTTTGCACGGAGAGAGATCTTTTGCATTTTTAATATTCAATTCCCAGCAAAATGCTCCTCAGTGCAGTAGAAAGTTTATAATAATTAGTCCCTTGGATTTGATAAACATATACACGCTATTAAACCCAGTGATCAACACGCAAGCACACTTATTTATTAACTGGTATCTGAAGTATTATGGAGCAAGAAAAAGTAAATGTGGAAATGAAAGAAAAAAATTAACTGGGGATTTAAGGCTCAGCAACACAATGAATAATTTATTGGCTCTTGATCATTTTATTTATTTATTTATTTTTAAATTCATGAAAGCATGAAAAATTAAGCCTCTGAACTATTTCCCTCTGCTAAGAGAAAGAAAACAACCAAAACCATTAATATATCACTAAAAAAGAATTGGACCTCAGCTGGAAGTGCTTGAATTTTTAAAACCAAAGCCTAAAATATGATTCAGTGATGATGGTAAACTCTCAGACTGGGCAATTGGACACAGATTGATGCTGTATGAATTTTCCTATGTTAACTAGGAAACAAAAGACAGTAAAATAATGAGAAAAAATATCAGTTGCTTTTTTCCAGATATTTAAAAATTTCCTAATTGGTTATTTTCAGGGCCTAAGGTGATGCACATAAAATAAACAAGCAGACAAGAAAAAAATAAATGAAGTAAACAATACATTGAATAGAGAAGTGAAGTAAAAAAGAAAATAAACTTGTCATTTTAGACAAGGCTAGAAAAGGGAGAGGAAACTAAGCTTAAAGAGAATAACTTGAAGAAGAGTTTGGAATTAAAGTCTCAGAGAGCCTCTTTCTTGAGTTAAGTTTCACCTTGGCTTGAATAAAGTTGAATCATTTTATTTCTGTCTTAGGACAGTGCTGTAGTTTATTAAAGACTTTATTTTATGGCAGAAAAAAATTAACAATATAAGCATTCAACAATTGGGGAATAATTAAAATATTTTATGGCTCAACTATATGCTAGAATGTACCGATTAAAATTATATCCAAAGAGCTACTATGAATTACTTTTTAGAATAAGACTTAATGATATGGGAAATGCTCATATATAATGTTACATGAAAAAGGAGTGGAACAGAATAGGAAGTACACTCTCAATTTTACAAGAAAATGTGTATTTACATATCATGCCGTATAGAAAAAGCCCAGGCAAGAAATACACCCCAGTTCATTTCATAATTGGTAAATATCACATTATAGAGCTATACAAGTATTCCTTTGGTCAGTACTTTTTACTTTTTATTTATGATAAAGTCCCTTAGGCAATAATTTCTCTTTTCTTTGCACTGCAGCCCAGCTCTTGATATACAACAGATTTGCAATAATTATTTCCTGAATATGACAGTATATATATATATATATATATATATATATATATATATATATTCATTATTGTTATTTTTTTTGCATGGGCAGGCACCAGAAATTGACCCAGTTCTCCAGCATGGCAAGTGAGAACTCTGCCACTGAGCCACCATTGCCCACCCTATTTTTATGACTTTAAGATACTCTAAATTCAAATGAGGAAAATATGATTAGTTGCTTGGTACTGTACTGAATTATTTTAATGAGATGTTTATGAATGTGAAATTTCCTCTGGAGTCTGAATGCCTGGGTTCAAATCTAGTCCACCACTTAACTGAGTGGCCTCAGTCATGTGACTTAACCTCTATTAAGACTCAATTTCTCTTTGTGAAATGGACATAGTATGTGAAGTATTTATGGGTTTATCAGAAGCACTGAATGAGGTGATCCTTGTAAAAGTGCTTAATATAGAGCCTGACACAGGTAAATGTTTAATATATCTTAGCTGTATTTTTATTATTATGAAGATGGTTATAAACTTAAAAATAATTTAATTCAAACTGTTTAAAATTAAGATAAACAAAACCGTAAGTCACAAAGCACGATGATTTTTAATAAGAAACTTATGGAGCTAGAAGATTATTGTCATTAATATTTTATGAGTTTGATATACAAGTCATTACACTGTTTTAAGGTATGGAGTATTCACATGTAAACCCATTTAAACTTTTATCCCTTATTTATGTATACCTACCCTATCAGTCTGTCTCTCTATCTCTATCTATCTATCATCTATCTATCTATCTGTCTATCATCTATCTCTATCCATCTACTCGTCTCCAACCATCCTCCTATTCATATATACAGAGAGATATCTCAACTGATGTTAACACTGGTCATTTGTGAGTGGCATGGTTTTAAGAGATTAATTGCTCCATTCTTTGTACTTTCCTATAATTTAAAATATCTTATGAGTATATATTACTTTTATTAAAACTCTAAGGATATTATTTTGAAATTTAAAAAATTATTTTAAAAACGAGTGTCACCTTTACCCTCTGTGGTAATAATTATAAACCCAAAGTAGTGGAAATAGAAGTAACACAATACTACTGCTTTCATAATCTATATGCAAAGTGATGGAGTTGAATATGAACTGCTATCCTGTCATGATACAGAGTAGACGCAGAACACATTTAACAAAGAATCTGTAATTAGTAGAGATGAGATAGATTTCACCACATTTTGAAGGCTTCGTTTTGCATAAGAAGCAGAGTACGCCTTATTTTTTTAATGTTTGAGCAAATATTTCCTAATTGCATATGGTCTTACCGAAAGTCTGTTACCAAAAGATATTCTTGTTGGAAAGAATTATCCGAGAATATTTTCATGCTACTAATAATATTTTTAATACAAATGAGAAAGAGCTACCTCATGACCTCTGAGTAAGATAGGAAATCTGTATGCAACAACACCGCAATGAGTGAACCCCCCGTATATGGACTCAACGTTAAACAACATTAACAACAACACAACCATGAACACAGACGTCAGTCGCTGTAGTGGATGCTGTGGTGTATCCCCCAGACTCCCCTCCAGGAATGAAATGAGCCATCCTGCAGCTCTTCACCTGAGCCTCTTGCAGACTTGCCTTCAGTTCAAAAGAGCTGCCCCCAAAATGGTCATGCCCTTCCTGGGGGAGAGTATGTCTGAGGCCCCCTTCTCATACCCACGCTCTCAAAACAAGCTGGTCATGCCAATAATGATAAATGGCATATTCAAAACTCTCGTACTTGAGTTATTGACTTTAAATGATGTCTAATAAACATTGAAAAAGATAAGGAATTTATGGTATATATGCTACTTTCCATTCACTTATGGCATTCTTAATTGCATTATTAGTTTTAGTTCTTCAATTAGAAAATTGTTACTTTAGAACTATAAACAATATACCTAAATATTTGTTTTCTGAGCTATTAGTTTAAAGCAGTATCTACTTATGTGAAATTAGGAAATGAGCACACCTACACTCTCTACCACTTCTGGTCAGCTTTTCCATTAATCTTACAAAGGAAGTACAAGGAGTAGTATATATATACATACTAATGTATATATGATTTATAGATTAAAATACACATATATATTTTAGAGATTCTAGGTTTTTGAGATCTGTCTATAGGTTGATTCTGAAAAAGAAAACTGAACATTACAGAATACATCTAAATTTCATTCATTGTAGAACTAAACCAAGAAATGCATGAGTAGATCCCCAGAGAAGGAAGTAAAATGTGAGGTTACTAACCCTGTGCCATTTGAAGAAGATTCTTAGTATTAAGATCAAATAGATGCTTCTTTCATTTACTCAATAATTGACTTCATATTTGGACCAGTCCTTTCTTGTAGTTTGTTGTAGAATTTCTAACTTCATTCCCCTCCCCCTGCCTCTTTTTGATGTAAACTTCACTAAGATTTTCCATTTCCTTTAAGCAAGGTAATTGAATCATTCTTCTGGGAGACCTCTAACTTCTTATTCTAATATTCCCTGCCTTACAGCTATAAATCCTGGGATATCATCTCAACCAATTCTTATGCTGGTTCTGCTATTTCTTATATCCCAGTCTTTTTTCTTGCATTTCTTTTTTTCATTTTGCTGGAATATAACTTTATGTACTATTTTCAGAAAGGGTCTTAGAAGATAACTTTCTGAGTCCTTAAATGTCTGAGGATGTAATTATTTTTATCCACTTTTGCTTCAGAGTTTGGTTAGAAATAAAATTATAGTTCTAAATAATTTTTCACCAAACATTTGGGCATTATTTTAAGTTCTTTTGGAATTCAGCATTGCACATGTTAATGTTGCTGTTATATGATTCCTCTTCCTTACACTCTTGGATGTTTCTTTCCCTTTTGGAGACTATGAACTTTTTTTTTAATTGTGGAGTTCAGAAATTTTTCCAGGAAATAGTTAAGCATAAGCCTTTTATCATCCACTTTTCTTGACATTGGGTGCCATTTTGATCTGAAAATGCATGTCTGTTTTTAGGGAAAGTTTTTCTTTTCTTTGCTCCTCTCTTCCATTTAATTCTCTCTGCATTCTCCTTGTGGAACTTGTGGTAAACAGATGTTGTGCCTTCTGGATCTAGCTTCTGTGTACTGTAATTCTTCCCTGCTTCATCATATTGTCTAATAAATTTAAATTCTGAGTGATTCATTTGATATTTTCTTTCATATCTCTAACTTGATCTTCAGTCACATCCATTCTAAGATTCAATCTCTCTAGTGAATTTTATATTTTGGTAATTATATTTATAATATCCAGGAATTCTTTCTTGTTCTCAGGTTGTCTGTTTTTGTTTAAATAGTAAATTGTGCTTATTTTACAGATGTGACAGCCTCTCTATTATCTTCAGAATAATTATAGATTAAGAATTTTATTAAAATGAGAATTTAATGAACCCAGTTATCTCCAATCATTTGCATCATTCTGTTTCCTCTACCATTATTTAGTTTGTTCACCTTGGGCTTTCTCTTACTTGCTTTTGTTTCATCAAATACCTGTGATAGTAGACAAGCAGCCTAGATTAATCTGTTGGGTAAACCTTTTATTCAAAAGGCCTCTCCCTTGGATGATGTTTTAGTTTGTAAGCTGCTAGGATGCAATATACCAGAAATGGAATGGTTTTTAAAAGGGGAATGTATTACATTGGAAGTTTACAGTTCTAAGGCCATGAAAGGGTCCAAATTAAGGCAAGGCTATAAAATGTGCAAATTATGGCATCCAGGGAATGATACCTTAACTCCAAAGAAAGAGTCATTGAAGTTTAGGGTTTTTCTCAGCTGGGAGGGCATACAGTGATGTCTGCAAGCTTTCTCTCCTCATTTCATGAGGCTTCCCTGGAGGTGTTTTCCTTCTGCTCCAAAGGTCTTTGGCTGTGTGGGCTCTGTTGGTGGCTCTAAAGCTTTTTCCAAAATGGTTTCCTCTTAAAGGGTTCCAGTAAGCAACCTCACCATGAATGGGTGGAGGCACATCTCCAAGGAAACTATGAAAAGATCCCATCCAGCAATAATGAATAAGGAATGATTTTGGCTTTTTTGGGGTACGCAACAGATTCCAACTGGCTTAGATGGGAGAGTGTGGTAGATTAAAAATGGCTGCATATTCTTTGTCACCCAAAGGTGAGGTCCATGCCTCAAAACTCTGTGATAGCTTGACTAAAAGAATACAGTGAAAGTAATGTGCCGAATTCTTGGGCCAAGCCTTAAAGCGTCAGTGGCTTTCCCTTCCACTTCCTGCTTCATGGAGTACTAATTCTTGGAATCTAGTTGCCTTGCTGAGAGGATGCCTAATGAGTCCTGTGGAGAGGCCTGTATGGAAAGAAACTGAGGACCCTCCCTAACAGCTCTGGCCAAACTTTCAGTCAGGAGCCATCACTAACTGGCCAGCCATATAAGTGAACCATTTTGGAAGAGAAATTCCAGCCCAATTAAATTCCAGTTGAATTTTCCCCTGATGCCATGCGGAGCATAGATGAGCTGTTCCTACCAAGTTTTGCCCAAGCTGCTAATTCATAAGGATAATACATAATTATACAGTATTATTACTGTTTTCAGTCATTAAGGTTTGGGGTGGTTTGTTACACAGCAATAGCTAACTGGAATAGAAAGTTGACCACAGAGTCTTGAAAATGGGCAATTCTGTTAATGAAGAGGTTTCCTTCTGAGGTCCATGGGCAGGGAGCAACAAAGCAGAATGAAGCTCAAGAAACATTATGCTGTATGAATAAAGCCAGTTACAAAAGAGTACTTACTATATAATTCTACTTACATAAGTATGCAGAACAGGCAAAACTCATCCATAATGATTGAAGTGAGATCAACAGTTGCTTGGATGGACAATGAAGGGACTAACTGGGAAAAGTTGTGAGGGAACATTTTGCAGTGAAAGAAATGTTTTCTATCTTGATTGGTCTTTATACAAGCATATATAATTTTCAAGACTCAGCAGTCTGCTCTCTTATGTGAGGTGCATTTTATTGAACGCAAATCATATCTCCATTAGGGTGGTTTTTAAAACTCATTTAAGATTTCTTCTCCCCTATACAAAATATATTCAATGGTTTCATGCCAGTTATGCATTTTAAATATAATATCCAAATTCCTTTCCCTGGGGTTTTAGGCTTTCCATGATCTAGCAAGTAAATTCTTCATGGAAGTCTTATTCATCCCCTGCTCATACTTCACCAATCTATCACCATCCCCACATATGGGTATTCCTTCCTAGCATCCATGGCTAAGCTCTTTCTGTTCCCTCTTCATGAAAGACTTTCCCTCCACCTTTTTTTTTTATTTTTCAAAATTCTGACTTTTTAACACTATAGCTTAATAAAAAGTCTTTCTAACTTCCACAGTTTGAATTATCATTCTCTTTTAAGCTGCCACAACATTTTGCCTGTCCCATTCTCATAAAAGGCATATTAATAAGGCTTACATTATAATTAGATAGACAGATGTCTATCTCCCTCACCAGACCTAATCTCTTTTCTTGCTCATCTTGTAATTCCAACAGTTCTTTCTACATAGTAAATACACAGTACATTGAGCTGAATTGTCCCAAGAATTCTGACATGCCTACTTAGAGGACAAGTCTGACTCTGAGTGGTAATTCTGATTACATTCCTCTTTGGAATAGCAATTGCTTTTCCTGGCACTTCAAACTATCAAACTAGCTTTCTTTTTTCTTGCTAGATGACATCTTTGTCATAAACTGCCCTTCCCCTCTCCTCCAACCCTTCTTAAAAGCTCTATTTTATTGGCATTTATTTTTATTCCAGGAACTGTCCTTTCTAAAATCATCTGTCCTTTCACTCTGCCAGGCTGGTTTTTCTTTGGGTCAGCTGCACTCTGTCCTCTCTTTTTGTCTCCCACCCTGGGCCACACTTATGAATGCCAAGAACTCTGACTCCCTCTGCCTGTTTCCATCAATGATCCCTGCTCCACCTACCTCTATTTTTCAGAGAAAAATGTAGAAATTTCTCTTTAGACTGTCTCCTTTCCTGCTCTTTGCTGTTACTGTTCATACTTGAACACATTTACTTACCAACATTTTAGTGGTATCTAGAGAGGAGATGAGCATGTGGATTCAACCCATTATCTTTAACTAGCAGTTCCACTGTACTGTTCTAGATATCCCAGTCCTGTACAATTAGACAATATTTTCTGTTACCGTATTATTTTGTACAAAGCCCTTCTTTCTGGGGCTCAATTTCCTTGTCTATAAAATGATGAGAGTAGAGAAGATGAACTTCAAAATATTGTTTCAGGCTTAACATTCAAGTGCACAAATAAGTACCTCAATATTGTAAAAATAAATCTTTATGTGTCTAGAACCTAGAAGAGCATTATCAGCAATTACAACATTTAGTCACATATTTTCTCTGAATTCCCTAAGACATTTGCCACTATAATAGGAGTGAAAGCTGGTGAAACTGTGCTTGTGAAAGTGGAAACCTTGATTGTGCAGAGTGAAATGTACTTTTTCTTCTAAAGTGTGGTTGTGACTCTAAGAACTTCTGGAAACTTCACATATGCAGCCAAAAATGTTAGTTATTTTTTCATTTAATATTTAATTACACATAAATTCCCATAGTTCAGATGCCTAGGATGATCAATCTTGGAAATGATATAGCTGAGAATAACACAGATGATGGGGAAATGAGGGAAATTAGAGGGAGGATGGAAGAAGAGAACTCCCTGAGTAAGTATAGAAGTAAGGATGTATTAAAATTGAAGGACATGTCTGAGCTCTCTCTGACCTGCAAGGAAAAGAGGGGTCAGCCAGAAAATGCTAACATTCTAATGCCTGGACTTTAAAGTCAGGAAACAGAGTTGGAATGAAGCAGGATTGGCAATGCTGTAAGAACACAGGGGAGGTGGGGTGCGGGGGGAGGAGAAAAGTTGCTCGCTAAGTAAGTACACTTAACTCACTATTAATATTAATGCTTTGATTATACAGAAGCGAGATCACATTTCTGCACCTTAGAATCTCCTCAGGGTGTATTTTAGCTTGCCTCTCATTTCCCATTGAGACTCACGTTATCAATTTGGCATGTAAACTACTCTATTGCGGGTCAGGACCCCACTAGGATGGGGTAAGAAGGGAATACTTGCCAGTTCCCCTTTTGGAAAAGAGAACCTTAGAAGACAATATTTGTTTTTCACTTTCTTCTTCCAAATGACACAACAAGAAACCTAAATGCTAACAAGGCCAAAAGGAATCCATTAAACACACCTGCATATATAATTTACTGAGTGTACAGTAGCGACATGAGACAAACACATTCCGAACACTCATTTTGCCACCGAAGTGTAAATGAGAATGAAAAAAGACGTAGCAGGCATCTGAAGTCCATAACAGATGCTGTGTTCAGCCCAGTGAAGTAAAGCCAAGAACTGCCATTCTCAATAACATTTCAACCAGAATCCCTTATTCTTCTCAGGAACTACCCAAGTATAATGATGCATGTAGTAAATTAACAACACATTCCCTAAAAATATCAGATCCTTCAGTTTTCTGTTCTCAGGGAGATCTAATGGGACACATGCCACAATGGTTGCCTCCTTTGTTCTTCAAAACCTATAAATGTGAAATTCTCAGTGCAACATTATTCAGTTTTCAGATTTCAAATCTCACTTTTGAATATATTTGTTTCAAAGCTTGGCACTAAATTTCCCTGCGTGGGCAACTAAGACATGTTTCAAGGACGTGCAGGGTTTATCTGTGAATATCCTCATGAGGCTCACACTTTCAGAGACAGAGGTGGTGTATACTGAAAATTAGAAAAGTCTAGGAAATTCTGTTTTTCCATGATAATACTCTTGTTACTGCCACTTATCAAAGGTTTCCAAGGCAAACAATCACCTTCAGCTACCCCTACATAAAATATAAAGGAATGAGAGCTCTCAGGACCTGGTTACACACAAGTGCGCTGCAGTGGACAGAATGGTGAGGAAGACTTAATAGAAAAGGGCAAGCTGAGAGCTCTATCAATGCTTAGAGATCAATTGCCTTTCCACCTAAAATGAAGTGGTCATATTTCTAAGCATATTCTCAGCAGCTCCACTGCACCCTTTATTTCCACCTTGACTGCACATGCCCTATTGTTTTTCAAGGGAGATGATGGCATAATTTCCAAAAGAGTCTTACAAGTTAAGACACAGGTGACTCAAGGCTTTATAGGAAATCTGCCTTTAGGAGAGATGGAATGGTTATATGTGCCTGCCTCCTTTCCAAATTTTTCACTGCCTGGAGAGCTTACTTTATTAATTTTATGCATGGGTGCCTTATTTGTTTCCTATGAGATATAGCACTAGGCTATTGGAGCAAAATATCATTAGGTCTGGAAAAGGATTGGGTCACTAATGCTTTGTTGTCAAGGATCATTGGACACAGATTCTGTGCAATCTTTCATGTGCTTATTAAGTGATTATAAATATCAAATAGAGCATGTTGGTGTGTACGTGCAAAGGGGTGGCATTTGAAATTGTTAGCGAAGTGACATTCCACTCAAAAGTGATGTACAATGCAGCAGTATTGGTCACCAGTCCACTCCACGAGACCTGTGACTGTCTTCCTCTTTTTATTTTCTGACTCTGTGGCCTTGGTGGGAAAGGAGATCTTTTCCTGGTTTCAGTTCTTGGGAAATTTTCTCATAGGCATAAAGCCTAATGGCCTAACATCATTTTGGAAGAAAAAGAAGGGCAGGGTAGGGTGTGAGAGAGGAAGTGCAAGTGCTTATGGATAATTTTGGCTTTTTACACAGTAATTTTAGAGATGGAAATCATCTTTGTTTCTTCATATCGTTAATAGTGTCTTCAGGTTGCATAGACAGTATTCAGGCTGTATAGACTCAGTTTTCAGCACTGCTGCTTATAGCTTTGAGACCCTGGGCAGATTAATCAACCTCTCTGGTACTCAGTTACCCAATCATCAAATACCTCTACATTATCCCAATTTTACTGAATCTGGGGCACAGGAAGTTTAATAATTTTCCTGGATTCACACATTTACTAAGTGGCAAAGCAAAGGTTTGAATCCAGTTTGTCTGTTTCCAAGCCCATACTTTTTATATATTCCATTGCTTTCAATTCATGTAGAGCACTTAGATCAATACATGGCATTTAATAAATGCTTAACATATATGAGCAAGTTAACTATCATTTTTATAATTCAACAAATATTTGTGGAGTCCATTATGTGCAAAACCTTCTGCTAGAGCCTGAGAGTTTAAATGTGAGCCAAAATCAAATACTACACTTATGGAGATGATGAAGCAGTGGAAGAGAATAACACCTTAAATATACAAATAAATGTCTTGGTATAAACTATTCTCAGGGTGGTAAAGGGAAGATACATGGAACTCCAGTAGTATAAAATAGGGGTATCTCAATTAGACTAAAGGGAAGAGAAAGGCTTTCCCTAAAGATGTGATGCTTGAGCTGTGATTGAAGAATGAGTAGGCATTAAACTAGATGAAGAAGCCCATGTGGGTGATGGGGGGAACCTGTTTGGGGAAACCCAGTATGGTAGGTGTGTCTGAAGTCTTGTGGTTGTAGGAGATAGAGGCACAAACTGAGATGGGAACAGATACTGCTGGACTTTCTGAGCGATGCTAGAGAGTCTGGTTTGGATTCTAAGTGCAATGGTACTTAGTGCAATGGCAAGTGATGAAAGGGTTTTAAACCAAGAAGCAGTAGGATTGATTTGTATTATAAAAAGATTATTCTGGGATCCTGATGTTCACACACCCTTCCTATACTTTACAGAATCTCTAGGCAGTGTGATTATTCAGATGCGTATTCCAGAAAACTCAACTTTCCCCATCCCTGTATGTCTGTATTTAAACAGCATCAGCTTCTGATGTTGCAACTGCTGCCCCCAGAGCCCACAAATTTCCTAGAGGCAAAATCTCTTCTACCTTCCAGCTCTAAGCTTGTAACATATAATTTACATAATCTGCCTATGCTAAGTTTTAAGAACTATTATCTCACAACACTCTCATAGAATTGCTGTTGGTCTTAGATAGTTTTCTTCCTCTTCTGATCCCCCTTTGCAAGCTGTAATTTGTAGCTGTTATTTAATGTCATGTGTGTGATCCATTTTCCTAACTTCTACACTCACATTACCATCTTAACCTTGATGATCTTCATTCTTTTACCCTATATAATCTTCATTCTTTCATCTAACAAATGTTTCTTACATAAGTACTTTTAGTAGGTACCAAATTGTTGCACTGAGTATTCAGTGGTTAGAAAACGGACATGGTCCCTGTCATCATAGGAGCCTGCGTTCAGGTCTGGTGATGACTTCCATACTTCCCGATCTTTTATTAGTGGTCTGCTGGGCATGTCTCAAGCAACAACACATGGAAATTATGCTCCCAACAAGCTTACCACGATTTTTCCAGATTTCCAACTTCAGAGCCTCCTTTGCTCATTCCCTCTCCACTGCGTGCTCTGCTGTCCTATTCACCCTTGCTAACAAACTGGCCCACTCCAGATGCTTGGCAGAAGCTTCCCCTGTCTTGTTCCTCACTTTCATCCCTTATTTTCTGTTTCCTGAGTTACCATCCTAAATAAGGTTTGCTCTTTTGTATTTGGTTGATGGCTTTACTATTCCAACCAGGTCTCGTGGATCTGTAGTCACACTTCCCTGTAGTTCTTACTGCATCCTTGCTGACAGATATATCTTCTTAAAGTACAGTTCTGGTTATGTCATTCTCCACGTCAAAACCTTCTGCAGCTCCCACAATCCTGCTGCAGGAAACTTCAACTCTTCAGCTCTACATTCCAGTTCCAAGCGATCAATCCATATTTTTTTCCCATCCAGGCAACCAACATTTCAGTGGCACTGTAGTATTGCTCTTCTCCAAATACATCTCATGCTTTCTTACCTTTGAGTTTTTTGCTAATGAGTTTCCCTCCATCTGGAATATCTTCCTCAAATATGTCATCTGTCAAATTCTATCTTTCACGACCCATCCAAAATGTCACCAACTTCATTAAGCTGTTCTTGAGTTCCTCAATAAGATGCTCTCTCATTATTTTTGCCTGTAAGCAGACAAATATTGATAAAAGACAGCTTGTAAACAGGTGTTCATTTCAGCAGTTATTTATTTTACTATCATGTTAAAAAAATGCAAACCACTGTGCCAAGAATGCTTTTTTGTTTCTCATGTATGGTGCTTATCCCATTTGATCTTATAATCTCTGTAACTCATTCATTTATTCATTTTATAAATGTGGAACATCTGCTGTGTTCCAGGCACTCTGTCATTGACTGGACAAAAAATGGATGATTTTGAGCTCATAAAGCAAGTGTGTATAAGGAGAAACCGTCTCTTTGTTGGCCTGGCAGGAATGTTAAGAATTGGAGTCTGGATATGTGGACATGTGTTCACTTATTGTTTCTCTATAGTAAATGGGGTGTGTCTGGGTGTGATATTTTGGGGGCATAAAAGAGAGCAAACCCACAGTTCAAGACCCTACAAAGTGATGGTTATTTCACTCTGTGCCTTAACTCTACCCTCATGAGATTACAAAGGATACACAGCTATTTGTCTGTATCCATGTTTTAATCTTTGTCCCTTGTATATCTTTGTTTTGATTATTTGATCCTCTTGGAGTAAACTAAAATAAAAACCAACTTTGAACTGCATCCAGATGATAATTCTTACCCAGGACTCTATTTTTGACCACTCAAATCGCACCAATGGAGTGAGCAGACTTTGGAGCTCAACACCACACTATGCATCTTCCATTAACTTCAGCACCTGTAAGGTTATACAAAGGTTTCCAAGGACCCACTGGGCCTTCCCAGTTTGAGAAGCTTCTGCAATGCACTTTCCAGAGCAGTAGAGGGAAGGGAACCTGGTCATGTGTCTTCGGTTGGGTAGAAAACATATGCTATATGTATATAACCCCAAAGGATGCATTTCTTGTTCAGGGTGGCAATGATTCTCTCTTCATTGAGTCTCTACCAGGGAGGATTTTTCCTAAACACTCCTGGCATTCATTTCTTCTTCCTTCCCAAGAAAGTAGAATGAGTCATCTAGGTGGTAGGTTGATTGGGGAGGTTAATTTATTAAAATTCTGAGTAAAGGGATTTAGCATGAAGCTAATGAAGCATTAGAGCTCCTTATTTGTATGGGTGACTGCTATGGCCTTGGTTAGCGACTCTTCAATTCAAAGAGTATTTAAGATTGATTGCTGCAATGAAATGCTGAAAATGCCCTAAAATCCTACAACTTTTATATGAACAGATCTCAACAGAAGATTTCCCAAATTTAATAACAATCTTAAAAATTTAGATGACATCACTAAAAATATCTTATGACGCCAAAGGAAATTTTTATAAACTCTCAAAAATGATTTTTTTATCAATCCAGAGGGAAAATTGAATTATCGTTCTATTCTCTTTACAGAAAAGTATTACAACATTTTTTCATTGCATGAAAAGGCAATCAGAGTATTCAGAAAAATTATTTAGCAAAAGAGTATTCGAGTGGTGTGTCTAGCAGGTTAATTACTAAAAGTATCATATTATTTTGTTATTTGTTGTATTGTATGAGTGTAAGATACTTAAAAGATTGTTGTGCTTTCTCCCATTTTAAAGGAATATTTATTTGTACACTTAATTCTGTAGTCATCATTTTTCATTATTATTTTTTCTAACAAAGCTCTTCCAAACTCGGCTCTCTGTGAGTGTTGGTGAACCTAAGTGAGTGTGTCTGCTCTGCAGAGCCAAATGTTCCCTGGACACAGGTGTTCCAAGATCTAAATTACTGGCTCTCTAATTTTCTTCTGTATCAGTATCACCTGGAAAGCCTGTTCCACGCCCCCCCTCCAGTTTCTGACTCAGTAGGTGTAGGGGGATCCTGATTTACATTTCTTACCAGTTCGCATGCGATGTTGAGGCCATGGTTCCTGAGGACACACTCCGAGAACCACTGGTCCAGTGTGTGGAGCAGGAATCTTAGGCCACTTAGCTTTCAGAGCTAAAATGTGCCCTTCAATTTAGCCTTATCAGTAAGAAAAGCGGTATTTTATATAGTATTTATTATGCCCATGGTATTGCAATGATTGTAACATCTTAACTCTATGAACCAAGGAGCCTTTGTACTATGAAACAGTTCCACATATATTGCACCACCTATAGTTTTTTGTATAATCAAAGTAAAATGTAATTTTCAAAGAAAATTGATGATTCATAGTTTAAAGTGGCTTATTTTATGTGTTTATTTGGTCATGAGATCATTGAATAAATAGAAGCTATTCAACAAGAACTCATCAAATTCACAAGCTTCACCTCATACTGGAGGTGAGTTTTATAGACTATAGATTGGTATGCACAATGCATTAATAATTTACCAAGCACTGGAAATCTGAAAAAGTTTGAAATTTCTTAATAATATTTTCTTTATTTTAATTTTATCTTCTTAATTAATGTTATGCCATTTTCACTGTTTGATCTGGCTTAGTAGCTCTAAGAGAATATATTTTAATACTTTATTAATGTTCAATTTCTTTGTTTGTTCTCACCAGAAACCAAATCTCTTATGATGGTTTCTGTATAACATAGCTGTTTGTTTCAATCACTAACAACTGAAGGATTGTGGCATCTCTAGCTTTCTCTTTAGCACCCTTAACAGCTGTCCATTGATCCTCTAGTGAACAGTGGCTTGAGAATGCAAGTAATTTCTTCCTTCAATCTAAGAACCTCATGGAAATGGAAAGTCTTTAACTACATATTATGTCTCTATACTTATTGTCATTCCATTTGGAAAACATGTCACATAGGGCCAAAACGATTCAGTTATGGCATGGATTCTGCTTAAATGAATACCTGATGAAGCGATAAACCCATTTTAAAATGAATTTGCAGCTCCCATCAATTTTGGGTTAGTCTATTGCAAGGTTGAAAAAGTATCAAATAATGAAACTTGATAATCTGACCCTGATAAGTGCTGCAGGTAATGTCCCAGGCTGCACATATGGTGAGCACCTTATTTATTTAATTCTTGATTTAAGAAAAGAAAAAAGACACTTCCATAGAGGAATGTCTTTTCCATCTTCCAGATAATGCATTCAGAAATCTTGCTCCATATGAAACATTAACAAGCTGCATTGGATTATTGAATTATTTGGACAAACACAAAATTAATTTATGTATGTACACTGTGACATTGTCATTAATGTGATGGAGCAAAGGGTTATATTGGGAGCAAAAAAAATGCTTAATTTCTGGGACTGGCTCTACCACTGGACAGAGGATACCCAGAGGTCACATCAAATTGGCAGGACACAACTCCGTGAGGTTATCTTCTCTTTTTACATCCTTTTGAACTCTATATGAACAATCCTGGGGGTGAGGGAAGACATTTTGATCCCTATAATGAAGAAAAGTCATTATTCAAGTTGGAAATCCAGGCCTCACAGAAGCACAACTTTTCTCTAAGTGCCTCATTTTACCCTGCAGAGAGATTAGCACACCTCACAAGAGCATTGAAACTAATTGTTACAGCAAATTAATCACAGGTACAAAGAAGTTATTTGCTTGCATGGAGAGGGCTAGAAAAGGCAGCATATATCATTTTCTCAAATAATTTAAGTATTGTAAAATGATTACCATCGTCATCTTATTTCTTCTTTCAAAAATTCAAGGCTAAAAAAAA
>PVIY010018655.1:0-47245 GCA_004026745.1 Myrmecophaga tridactyla
CACCATGGCCCACCCAGTTATAGAGAATTTTAAATGTTGAGCCAAATTGTTTTTATGTCTCCTAATGGAGCAGGCAGGGTAGGGTGAGATGAGGGAATGGGGGAGGACTACTGACAGTTTTTAAGCAAAAGAATGATAAAAGAGTTGCTTCAGGAATAATCCAAAGCAAATGATAAAAACTTCAGGATCACAGTTATCCAGAAATAAGATACAACATTTTTCTGGAGGCTTCTCATTTTTCCTAGAATGAAAACATCTGGTGAACTTAAGACACAAGACTCATTCTTGTACTTCTATATAACAGACATTAAGATTCATTATTGTGATCATAAAATACATTTTATGATGACCTTAAAAAATCATGACTTCAAAACCAAACAAAAGATCAGGAGACCTCCAACTGAACAAGACCCTCCTGCATGCTGTTATTCCACAAAATCTTTGAACAATTAGCAAAACATGGCTGAGACATCTTACTCAAGATTCTGAAGATAATGGGTTGCAGGCCAAATCTAGAAAACACAGCTTTCAAAATGGGAGAAGAAACTACCAACACTCTTGCTTGGCACCCCTCACCCCCTTCCCAGCATGGCATATAGCCAGCCTGAACTCCCACTGTGGGACACTGGCCCTGTTCCAGAGGGAGAAGACTAACCCTAAGAGCATATGGGGTGCCTACATGTGCATACCAATCTATCGGGCGGCAGCCTGAAAAACTGAACCAAGAAACGAATACCAGGCTTACACTCCCAGAACTTGCCCTGCAGACAGAAGGAGTTAAAGTTAGCTAAAGCAGTATAAGAAATAATGAACTCAAACCAGCCTGGGGCAAAGGATTACCTACTTCAAATTATACAATAGAGCACCCTGGAGATGGGCAATGCCTAGGGAACAGAAGGTCATTTTAATTTTAGTAAATGGGGGAAACCTAAGGCTACCAGCAAGCAGGAGCCCAGGACAAGACACTGGCTCACAAAAATGGAGAGGAGCCTGCACTCCACATTCTGGTCAGTCTAATCCTCATGAAAGGAGGACACCAACCAAAAGAGGACAATTTTCAAAGACTGTGAAAGGGTTTTTTTAAGTTAGTTTGCTTGTATTTGTTAGCTCTGAGGACACAAAGAAATCCACTGTCATAACACTAGCTGGATACAAACTTAAAGAGCAGGCAGTTTAGAGCCTAAATCCCAGAGCTAACACTTAAAATATTAACCTGTACAATATATAACAAAAGAATATCAAACAAACAAACAAAACATAAAATGATGGCCCATTCAAAAGACAGAAATCCAGAAACCCATCAACAAAGACCTGGATGTATTATCCAATGATTTTTAAAAAGATCCTCAATATGCTCAAGGAGATAAAGGAAAAAACAGAGAAAAAATGAAAGGCTATCAGGAAAAAAAAAGGAATGAAAAATATGAGAATCTCAATAAAGAGAAAGAAGGTTTTTCAAAAAATAAAGAAACCAAAAAAGAAATACTGGAGTTGAAGATCACAATAATTGAAATCACTCCTTGGACAATTTCAACAGAAGAGTCAAGGAATTCAAAGACAGATGACTGAAATCATTCAAAATGAGGAATAGTAAGAAAACTGAATTTTAAAAAGCTAACATAGCCTAAGAGACATGTGGGAAACCATCAAGCATGCCAATATACTCATTATGGAAGTTCAAAAAGGAAAAGAAAGAGAGAAATGGACAGAAGGAATATTCAAAGAAAGAATGGCAGAAGACTTGCCAAATTAACACCAAACAGGATAAACTTCAGGGGAACCACACCCAGACACACAGTAGTCAAACCTTCAAATGCCAAGGACAAGGAGACAGTTCTAAAAGTTGCAAAAGTAAAGTAATATGTTACATACAAGGGAGTTCCAGTAAGAATAAAAACTGATTTCTCATCAGAAATCATAGAGGTAAAAGGGCAATAGAAAAAATTATTTAAAGTGCTGAAAGAAAACAATTCCCAACCAAGACTTTTATATCTGGTGACAATGTCTTTCAAAAATGAGGGGGAGATTAAGACATTCACACCAGATAAACAAAACCTGAGGGACTTCATCATCACTAGACCTGCCCTACAAACAATGGTAAAGAGTTCTTCAGACTGAAATGAAAGGACAAAAGACAGTGGATCTATTACAGACAGCCCCTTCCAACATGAAAGAGTTAGATTGGGCACAGCCAAAGAGTGGAATAGAAAGATCAAAGGTGATGGTGGAGTTAAACAGAGAAGGTCAGGTTTAACAGATGAGTATGATTCTGAATCACTATATTGATATTTCCCTTAGTCTACAGTACCTTAGAGCAGCTAGAAATAAAAACCTAAAATGGTGGAACTGTAACCCATACCAAACTCTGAAATCTGTTCTACAACTAACTGTTGCGATGTGCTTTGAAACTTATTTCTTTTTTACATATATGCTATTTTTCACAAAAAAGAAAAAAAAGAGAAGGAGGAGTATAACAAGATTCAGACAGGCTTTAACAAATGAGAATGAGTGCTGAATCATTATACTAACATTTCTTTTGGACTCTAGTATTTTGGAGCAGCTAGAAGAAAAAATGAAAAACTTTAAAATCTATCCTATAACTACTTGTTAAAATGCAATTGGAAATTTAATGCTTTTTGTATATATGTTACATATATATGTTACATTTCACAATAAAAATAACTGCATAATTTAAAAAAAAACCATCCAGCATAGTGCACTTTGGGAAGATGCTTATAGCATATTTTGATGTTAAATCAGGCCTTGCAGGACATGGCTGTCGGTTATTTTGATGTATTTTAAATAAATATATATATATTTTTTTAAACGTGGATCAAAGGAACATAAAGGTATAATGATCTCTCATAAAGGTAACAATATGAGTAATTATAAATGCCAATACTACTGTAACTCCATGGTTCAAAAAAGCAAGAGTGGTTCAACTTAGGAAAATCAATGTAATACACTACATTAAGAGAAAGAAGGAAAAAATACAATCATTTCAATGGGCAGAGAAAATACATTTGACAAAATCTACAACCTCTTCTTGATTAAAACACTTAGAAAACTAGGAATATAAGGTAACTTGCACAGCATGAAAAGGGGAATATACAAAAATACCACAGATAACATTATCCTCAATAGTGAAAGACTGAAAGCTTTCCCTCTAAGTCAGGAATAAGAAGGACACTTATTCCACTGTCAACACTGTACTAGAAGTTCCAGCCAGAATGAATAGGCAAGAAAATAAATAAATATAAGGCATACACATTAGAAAGGAAAAAGTAAAATTTTCTGTATTTGCAGATGACATTATCCTATATACAGAAAATCCTGAAAAATCTACAAAAAAGCTCCTAGAGATAGTAAATGAAGTCATCAAAGCAGCAGGGCACAAGATCAACAAGCAAAAATCAGCAGTGTTTCTATAAACTAGTAATAAACAATCTGAAGAGGAAATCAAAAAAATACCATTTATAATAGCAACTAAAAGAATCAAATATCTAGGAATATTTTAACAAAGAATATACAGGACTTATAGGCAGGAGACTATAAAACTTAACTGAAAAGATATCAAAGGAGACCTAAATAAATGGAAGGACATTATGCATTCAAGTATTGGAAGACTAAATATTCCTAAGATGTCAATTCTACCCAAAATGATTTACAGATTCAGCACAACCCCAATCAAAATTTCAACAGCCAGAAATGGAAAAGCCACTTATCAAATTTATCTGGATAGACAAGGGAACCCAACTAGCCAAAAACATCTTGAAAAAAGAAGAAGAAAGTGGAGGACTCATACGTCACACTTTTAAAATTTCCTACAAAACTATAGTAATTGTTCTAGTTTGTTAGCTGTCGGAATGCAATATACCAGAAACGGAATGGCTTTTAAAAGGGGGGATTTAATAAGTTACCAGTTTATAATTCTGAAGCCATAAAAATGTACAAATTAAAGCAAGGCTATAGAAATGTCCAATCTAAGGCATCAGGGAAAGATACCTTGGTTCAAAAAGGCCGATGACATTCAGGGTTTCTCTCTCAACTGGAAAGGCATGTGGTGAACATGGCAATGCCTGCCAATTTCTCTCCAGGCTTCTTCTTTCATGAAGCTTCCACAGGGTTGTATTCCTTCTTCATCTCCAAAGGTCTGTGGCAGGGTGGGCTCTCTGCTTCCTCATTCTCATGGCTCTAAAAAAAAAGGGACTCTCTCCAAAATGTTTCCTCTTTTAAAGGATTCCAGTCAAGGCCCACCTAGAATGGGCAGATTCATATCTCCCTCTATTCAAAAGTTAACACCCACAATTGGGTAAGCCCCATCTGCATGGAGATAATCTAATCAAGCTTCCAACATAAAGAAATGAATAGGATTTAAAAGAAATGGTTGCTCCCACAAGACTGAATTAGGATTAAGTCATGGCATTTTAGGATATACAAATCCTTTCAAACCTGCACAGTAATCAAAACAGCACGGCACTTGAACAAGTACAGATATTTAGATCAATGGAATCACACTGACAGTTCAAAAATAAACCCTCACATCTATGGCCAAATGATTTTTTACAAGACTGCCAAGTCCACTCAATTGGGAAAGAACAGTCTCTTTGACTGAAAGAACAAATGGTGCTAGGAAAACTAAATATCCACATGCAAAAGAATGAAGGGGAACCATATCTTACACCATAAACAAGAGTCCAAATGGGTCAAAAACCTAAATATAAGAATCAGGATTCTAATATTCCTAGTAGAAAACATAAGGAAGCATCTCCAGGACCCTGTGCTAGACAAAGGTTTCTTAGACTTTACACCAAAGGCACGAGCAATCAAAGAAAAAATAGATAAATGGGACTTCATCAAAATTTAACTTTTTGCATCAAAGGACCTCATTATTAAAGTAAAAAGACAGTCATGTTTCTTGAAGATGATTGTATAATGATACAGCATTCACAATGTGACTGTGTGACTCTGAAAACCTTGTGTCTGATGCTCCTTTTATCTACCTTGTCAACAGACGAGTAAAACATATGGAATAAAAATTAATAGGGGGAACAAATGTTAAAATTAAAAATAATAATAAATAAATAAAGTGAAAAGACAACCTACAGAAAGCAATAAAAGATTCTGAAGCTATGTATCAGATAATGGTTGTGACAGTTTGAAAGGATGATGTACTCTAGAAAAGCCATGTTTTAATACTGATCCATCTCATGGAGGCAGTCTTTTCTTTTAATCTCTATTCAGCACTATAGGTTGGAAATTTGATTAGATTGTCTCTACAGAGATATGACACACCCAATTGTGGATATTAGCCTTTAATTAGAGGCAGATGTGACTCCACTCATTCCAGGTGGGTCTTGATTAGATTCTTGGAATCCTTTAAAAGAGGAAACATTTTGGAAAAAGCTTGAAAGCCATGAAAGCCCTCACAGCCAGAGACCTTTTAAGAAGAAGAAAAACACCCCTAGGGAGGGCTTCATAAAACAAGAAGCCTGGAGAGAAAGCTAGCCAATGTCATCATGTTTACCATGTGCCTTTCCAGTTGAGAGAGAAACCCTGGATGTCATTGGCCTTCTTGAACCAAGGTATCTTTCCCTGGATGCCTTAGATTGGACATTTCCATATCTTTGCTTTTAATTTGGACATTTTCATGACTTTAGAAGTTTAAACTAGCAACTTAGCAAATTCCCCCTTATACAAGCCATTCTGTTTCTGGTATATCACATTCTGCCAGCTTGCAAACTAGAACAGCTACTACTTAAAAAACAGAAAATAAATGTTAGAAAAGATGTGGGTAAATAGGAAAATTCATTCATTGTTGGTGGGAATCTAAAATGGTGCCGCTGCCTGCCATGGAAGAGATTTTGGCAATTCTTCAGAAATTTACATATGGAATTACTATATGACCCAACAATCCCACTTCCAGGTATATTTCCAAAAGAATTTATAGCAGGGACTCCAAGAGATATTACTCTCTGATGTTTATAGTGGTATTATACACAAAAGTAAAAAGATGGAAGCTACCCAAGTGTCCATCAACAGATGAATGACAAACAATATGTGGTCTATATATAGAATGAATTATTATTCAGCTGTGAAAAGGAATTGAGTTCTGATATATTTGACAACTTGGATGAACACTGAAGACATCATGTTGCATGGAAAAAGTCAGAAACAACAGGATAAATACTGCATGAGCACTCTGATACTAAATAATTAGAATAAGCAAATTCAGAGACTCTGAAACTAGAATATAGGTTACCAGGTTTCTAGGTAAGGATATGGAACTGGGAGTTAATGCTTAATTGTTAATGACTTTCTGTTTGGGGCGATGGAAAAGTTTTGGTAATGGATGGTAGTAAAGGTAGCACAACATTGCGGATATAATTAATACCATGAATTATATATTTGAATGTTGTTATAGGGAAATTTTAGATTGTATTTATGTAATTAGAATTAAAAAAACATACGACTATACAACAGAAACAGTATACTAATGTAAACTAAGGACTACAGTTAATAGCGCAATTATAATACTATTGTTTCATGGTTTGTAACAAAGGTAACATACCAGGAGGGGGGGCTGCATGATTTTTCTGTACGCCTAAGACTTCTCTAATAAAAACACTACTAAGCAAAAATAAATTTTTAAAGGAAGACAGAAATGCATTTAGTGCTTAAGAGCCAGCTTTAAACTGATTCTAATATTCTACATACATTTCATTCTAATTCTTTGATGCCTGGTTTATTCAGCACATAGACCCATCCTCTGAAGGCCACAGAAATGGAAAAAGAAGACAAACGAATAGACAGACAGATGACTTATTTTTTAATTATTATTATCTTTTTTTTTTTTTTTTTTTTGCATGGGCAGGCACCGGGAATTGAACCCAGGTCTCTGGCATGGCAGGCGAGAATTCTGCCACTGAGCCATGATCACACTGCCCACTTATTTTTTTTAATGTGAAGAATAACATATATACAAAAAAAGCAATAACTTTCAAAGCACACAACAATTAGTTATAGAACAGGTTTCAGAGTTTTGTATGGATTACAGTTCTAGATTACTTATTTTTAAAGAATAAAACCACAGTGGTACTTCAAAACAACAAAAAAAAACTATACCAGAGGCAGCCTATTCAGAAATGCAGGTGGGATGAGACTGATAGAGAAATCAGAGTAGAGGAAGCCAAAGTTCTTAAACATCAGAAATAAGTATTGCTCTTCACAGTGAACTCTGCAGAAACAGAGAAATCACAAGTAAAATGAACAAGTGTTGGCAGGAGGGCTATTATCAGGTTAATACCTAAAATTAATTATTTCATTAAAAAAAAATAAGATGCCAAAAAGGCCATAAGCATAACTTAAAACCTTGGAACTGCTTCACTTTCTAAATTGTACAATATTAAGGTATATTATAACATATACCTGGAAAATGTTTTTCGCAGTTTCCCTGATTTTTTCCAATATGGCAAATATTGTGTTGATGATAAACAGAAAGATTATATAAGGGAATTTTATCTTCTTTCTTTCTACACTCTATTCCTTCATTACCGTTTACCTGGAAGAACTAGAAAAAGAACAGCAAACTAACCCAAAGGCAAACAAAAGGAAAGAAATAATGAAGATTAGAGCAGAAATAAATGAAGGAGAATATGAAAAAGTAGAGAAAATCAACAAAACCAGAAGTTGGTTCTTGGAGGATATCAATAAAATTGATGGACCCTTAGCTAGGCTGAGAAATAAAATAGGAAAGAAGATGCAAATAAATAAAATCAACAATGGGAGAGGGGACACAACCACTGACCCTGCAGAAATAAAGGCGGTGATGAGTGGTTACTATGAACAACCACATAAAAATAAACTAGACAATATACATGAAATGGAAAACTTCCTAGAAAAGCATGAATAACCAACACTGACTCTAGAAGAGATGGACGAACGCAACAAAATCAATCACAAGAAAGAGACTGAATCAGTTGTCAAGAAGTTCCCAAAAAAGAAAAGCCTAGGACCAGACGGCTTTCCATGTAAATTCTACCAAACATTCAAGAAAGAATTAGAAGCAATCCTGCTCAAACTCTTCAAAAAAACTGAAGATGAGCAAAAGGCACCTAACTCATTTTAAGAAACCACTAACACCCTAATACCAAAGATATTACAAGAAACGAATATTACACATCAATCTCTTTAATGAAAATAGAAGCACAAATCAACAACGTACTTGCAAACTGAACCAGCAGTACATTAAAAATTATACACCATGACAAGTGAGATATATTGCAGGTGTGCAAGGCTGGTTCAACACAAGAAAATCAATTAATGTAATACACCCTATCAATAAGTCAAAGAGGAAAAACCACATGATTTTCTCAATTGTTGCAGACAAGGTATTTGACAAAATTTAACATGCTTTCTTGATGAAATCACTTCAAAGGAAAGGAATAGAAGGGGACTTTCTCCACATGATAAAGGGAGTATACAAAAACATCATCCTCAATGAGGAAAGACTGAAAACTTTCCCTCTAAGATCAGGAAATAAGCAAGGATGCCTACTGTCACCACTGTTATTCAACATTGTGCTGGAAGTTCTAGCCAGAGCAATTAAACAAGAAAAAGAAATAAACGGAATTCAAATTGGAAAGGAAGACGTAAAACTCTCACTGTACGCAGATGGCATGATACCATATATCAAAAATCCTGAAAATTCTATAGCAAAGCTACTAAAGCTAATAAATGAGTACAGGAAACTGGCAGGGTACAAGATCCACACCCAAAAATCAGTAGGGTTTCTATACACTAATAATGATCAATCTGAAGAAGAAATCAAGAAAAGAATTCCACTTATACTAGCAACTAAAAACATCAAACATTTAGGAATAAATTTAACTTAGGACACAAAAGAGCTATACACAGAAAGCTACAAGAAATTGCTAAAAGAAATCATGGAAGACCTAAATAAATGGAAGCACATACCATGTTCATGGACTGGAAGACTAAATATAGTTAAGATTTCAAGTCTACAAAACTGATTAATAGATACAATACAACACTAATTAAAATCCCTACAACTTACTTTGCATAAATAGAAAAACCAATAAACAAATTTATTTGGAAGGCAGTGTGCCCCAAATAGTAAAAATATTTTGAGAAAGAAAAATGAAGTGGGAGGTCTCACACTCCTTGACTTTAGAGCATATTACAAAGTTACAGTGGTCAAAACAGCATGGTACTGACATAAAAATAGAAATACTGACCAATGGAATTGAACTGAGTGTTCAGAAATAGACCTTCTCATCTATAGACAACTGATCTTTGATAAGGAGACCAAGTCAACCAAACTGGGACAGAGCAGTCTCTTCAATAAATGGTTTGGAAAACCAGATATTCATACACAAAAGAATGAAAGACGATCTATATTTCACAGCCTATACAAAATTAACTCAAAATAGATCAAAGACCCAAACATTAGAGCTAACACAATAAAAATTTTAGAAGAAAATGTAGTGAAATATCTTATAAATCTTGTGATGGCAGTAGTTTCCTAGACCTTATGTCCAAAGCACAAGTAATGAAAAAGAAATAGATAAATGGGATCTCCTCAAAATTAAACACTTTTGTGCATCCAAGAACTTTGTCAGGAAAGTAAAAAGGTAGCCTATGTGATGGGAGGCTATATTTGGAAACCACATATCAGATAAGGGTTTAATATCCAGAATATATAAGACAATGAAATTCAGGAAAAAAAAAAAAAAAAAAGAAAGCCAGGCAACCAAGAAGCTAAAAGCAATTAAACCCAAAAGAAAAGGGAGAAACCAGCAGATGCCACCATGTGCTTTGCCATGTAATACAGAAGTCCAGGATCATCAGCAGCTTGTCTTCAGGAAAAAAGCATCATTTTGATGATGCTTAGATTTGGACATTTTCACAACCTCAAAACTGTAAGCTTGTAAGCTAATACATTCCAGTAGTTAAAGCCAATGCATTTCATAGAATCTGCTTTGAGCAAAAAAACGGAGGATTGGTCCTATCAGATATTTAAAAAATACTATAAAAATGTCCTAATTAAAACAATGTGGCATTGGCACATTAACTGAATAAACTAGAGAACAAAATATAAATGGATATGGTAATTCAATATATAATAAAGACAACATCTCAAAGAACTGTGGCAAAGATGGATTTTGTAATAAATGATGCTGGGACAACTGGTCAGCCATATGAAAAAACATATAATTAGATCCATAAAGTAGTTCTAATTGTAAGAAGAATGATACATAAGAATAAACTACTAAGTTTATTCTTTTGACTTAGATTTCTGAGTCAGTGTCACTTTGATTACCTTGAAAATATTGTAAATACTAGAGCTTTTCCAAGTATAGCTCTGCACCACACAATAAGCTGTCCAGACTCTCTCTTTAGGAAAGGCCTTCCGGGTCCCTCAAGTGGCCAATGGACTTGTCAGTGTTTGGGATTTTGGCCATTCTAATAGATGTGTAGTGGTATCTCATTGCTGTTTTAATTTGCAATTCCCTAATGACAAATGATGTTGATAAGCTTTTCATATGCTTATTTTCCATCTGCATATCTTAACTGGTGACCTCTCCAGATCTTTTGTCCAGTTTTAAGGTTTGGTTGGTTGTTTTCTTATTGTTTATTTTTCAGAGTTCTGTGTACACTTCAGATATATGTTCTGCAAATATTTTCTCTCTTTGGCTTGTCTTTTCGTTCTCATAACAGTCTTTTGCAAAGCAGAAGTTTTTAATTTTACAGAAGTCCAAGATTTTTTCCTATATTATGTTCTAGAAATTTTATAACTTTTTGTTTACATTTAGGTCTCTGATCCATTTTGAGTTAGTTTTTGTGAGAAGTATAAGGTATGTATCTAGATTCACTTTTTTTGGCATGTGGATACCCAATTGTTCTAGCACCAGTTGTTAAAAACTATATTTATTCCATTGGCCCTTTGTCAAAGATCAGTTGACTATATTTGATGCATCTATTCTGTTCCATTGATTAATTTGTGTGTTCTTTCACAAATACCACACTGTAGCTTTATAGGAAATCTTGAAGTCTAGTAGTGTCAGTTCTCCAACTTTGTCCTTCTTGCCTTTCACATTTAATGGGGGGAAGTTAGAAGCTCAAATTTTATTTCCAATATTTAGGTTTTGTGTTTTCTAAAAGGTATTGTCAGTCAAAATTTGGGGGGAATCACCTCACTCTCAGTTTTAATATAGTACAAGTGTCCAGACATAGTAAGAAGTGTAAGGACTGGAATATGAATAGATAAAACTGATTTTTAAAGACAAGATGACCAAAAAACCGAAAAAAATCAACAAACTTTCAGAATGGCAGTTCAGCAAGTTTTCCAGCTATATGATCAACCTACAATGAAATAACATTTCCCAACCTTAGTAATAAACATTTAATAAAATAAGTAGCTCTCGGGCGGCTGCCGTGGCTCAGCAGGCAGAGCTCCAACCTGCCGTGCTGGAGGTCTGGAGTTCGATCCCTGGTGCCTCCTGCCCATATGCAAATTTTAAAAAAATAATAATAATAAAAAAATAAGTAGCTCTCTATAAAAATATAAAGCATCTACAAATTAACCAAGAATGTAAGACCTGTGGAGAAATGCCAAAAGTTGAATAAAAGAGTAGAAATTAATTTAAATTAAAGGCATTTCGAGCCATAAAATAATAAATTTAAAAGGCTGGAAATCATATAAATATGTGATCTGAACAAATTGGAATGAAATTAGAAATCAACAGAAGAAGGAAGTTTAAGAAATCCAAAAATACGTGGGCATTAAACAACACTCCTAAACAACCAATGGACCAAAAAAATGTTACAAGGGAAATTAGAAAATACTTTAAGATGAATAAAGACAAAAGAAAATATGCTGAAACTTTTAGGCTAAAGCTAAACTTAAAGGAAATAACTGTTAATAGTATAAAAGAAGATCTCAAAACAGTAACTTTGATTTTTACCTTAAGAAACAAGAAAAAGAAGAGCAAACTAAACCAAAGATTTAGACTAGAGCAGGGGAAAATGAAATAGAGAATAGAAAAAATTTGAAAAGATCAACAAAATTGATCAACATTTAGCTAGAATGAAATAAATTGCGACCTTACAGAAATGAAATACCATGAAGAACTGTACCCCAAAATTAGAAAACCTAGATTGAAGGGACAATTTCCTAGAAAAACACAAATTGCTTAAACTGAATTAAGAAGAAATAGGCAATCTCAAGAAACCAATAACAAGTAAAGAATCTGACATAGTAATCATTGGTTAATTCTACCAACCACTCAAAGGAGAATTAACACCAATCCTTCTCAAACCCTTTCAAAAAACTGAAGAGGAGGGAACCTTCCAAACTCATTCTATGAGGCCAGCAGTACCTGGATGCCAAAGCCAGATAAAAAATCACAAGAAAACTATAGGCTAATATCCCTTATTAATATAGATGCCAAAATTCTCAATAAAATACTAGCAAATCTAAGAACACATTTAAAGAATTATACCCATGGGCAAATGGGATTTAACCCAGGAGTGCAAGTCTGGCTCAACACACTGAAATCAATGTAAAATACCACATTAATAGATGCAAATGATCATGGTTTGAATATACAACTCCGTGAAGATGCTGTGAGCCATTGATTCCACACCAGGTATGGAATGTTGACATGTTAAGAATGTCTGTGTTTGTTTGCTGTTTTGTTTTGTCAGTAAAAAAAAAAAAAAACACCACATTAATAGAATGAAGGAAAACATACACACACAATCGCTCAGTTGATGTAGAAAAAGCAGTTGACAAAAGCCAACACCCTTTTTTGATGAAATCACTCAGAAAACTAAGAACAAAAGGGAACATCTTAAGAATGATGAAGGGTATATGTGAGAAGCCCATGTTCACTTCATGCTCAGTGGTTCAATGGTGAAAGATTTAAATCTTTCTCCCTAAGGTCAGGACCATAACAGAGGTTCACGTATCGCTTACCACTGCTACCCAATTTCAAAACAAGAGCAATAAGGCAAGAAAAAAACAAAAGGATCCAAATTGCAAAGGAAGAAGTAAAACTATATTTGCAGATGACATAATCTTACAGATAGGAAATTCAAAGAAATCTATAACAAGACTTCCAAAGCTAATAAACAAATTCAGCAAAGTGGTAGAGTAGAAGAACAAGATACAAAAATCATTTGTCCTCCTGTACAGCAGTAATGAGCAATCTTAAAAGGAAGTCAAGAAAGCAATTCCATTCACAATAGCACCTAAAAAAATAAAATATCTAGGAATAAATTTAACCAAAGACTTGAACACTGAAAACTACAAAACAACAAAACACTGCTGAAAGAAATGAAAAAAGACCTCAACAAATGAAAGACATTCCATTTTCCTATATTGAAAGACTTAAGTTTTTTTTAACTTTTTTAATTGTGAAATATATGCAAAGAAGCAATAAATCTCCAGTACATTTTTTTTAAAAAAAAGAAACAACTAAATAGATAAGATAGGCCATATTACTAAGCACCAGAATGGCTATAGTTTTAGTCTGGTTCACAGATAAATGACTGTATAGTAAAGAATTTGACTTCACCCAAGAGAAGGTCTGGCCCTTACCTTAGGCTTCTGGGAGGTAACCCCTGGGCTCCTGGACTGTTATGCCTGACAGGAGTGCCTTTGTTTGCCCGGATTATTCTGGATAGTCTAACAAGGTAACTTAGGGTGGGGAGCTGGGTCAAGAACTCAGGCAATCAATCAATCAATCAATCAATCATGACCACATAAAGAAGCCACAATAAAACTGCACACTGAGGTTCAGCTGAGCTTTCCAACTGACAATGCTCCATGCATACTGTCACATATCCTGATTTGATGGGGAGAAAACTATGGGGGTTTTGCACTTGGTGCTTCTCTTGAACTCTGTCTACACTTCTTACTTGGCTGATTTTAATCTGTATCCTTTCCCTGTAATAAACCAGAACCATGGACATAAAAAAAAAAAAAGAATAAACTACAAAGGATCAATAATCTAAATTTTAAAAATAAGATTAAACTTAAAAACAGTAATAAAATAAAAATGTAAAAAATAAAATATTAAAAATTAAATGTAAAAATAAAATTTTAAAAAGAAAAAACATGAGTGAATTCTTGTACAGCTTGAAGTACAAGGATGTTCTCAATAAATGATAAAACATGTCAAAAGGAAACAGGAGCCAGAGAGTAGGGACTCCCACAAGACAATCTAGAACAATTTAAGCATCAAAAAAAAATAGGGTAATGTATTTTAACCCTTCAAAATAAAATAAGAACACTTGCAGGAAGATGGCAGAGTTGGGTGTACTGAAATCACCCATGCTATGTGAGACCAGATAGGGGACAGGGAGCAAATGACCAGGACTGGAGTCCCGGGAGGTGAGTAATTGCAGAGCGTCTCCAATGTTTCTTGGGGAGGTCAGAAGGGGAGGTATGGGGAGGCATGGTATCAGGATGGAGACAGTGGAGTGAATCAGCTTGGCCACGATCCCTACTGGGAGAGGACGGTGGCACCTAGGATGGTGTGGATAGGAGGAAACTAAACATCCCTCAACTCCAGGTAACTCCAACTGCTGGCTAAGAAGACCTCTCCAAGTGGTTCCGAATCAGGGAGCACCCAGGGGAGCACAACATCCACCACAAAGAGTCGCACCCCAAGGCCCAGGGAGCAGTCAACCAGTCGGGTTCCACGATGCACCATATGTGGGAGATCTGCTGGGTACCGGGTGTTGCAGATCAGGAGTGCCCCAGGTGCTACAGCAGGCTCCCACATGCTTCATGCAAGGACCAGCTGCCCTGGCACTGGGGGCCATGAACAGCTCCCCTGCCTTACATGCATTGTTCCAGTAGGCTGCTGTAGTCAAGGAGGGGCAGGCCTGAGGGGGAAAGTGATTCAGTAGGACCACCTACTTCTGAAAAGCAAAGGGGACACAGAATATGGAATAACTACTCAAGGATATTCATAAAGAAATAAAGGATATCAGGAAGACAATATAAAAGCATAAAGAAGAACTTGAAAGATTAAACAAAAAAATGGCAGATCTCTCAAGGATGAAAGATACAATAGACCAAATTAGAAATATACTACGGACAAATGACAGCAGATAAAAAGAAGCACAGGGTATAACCTGGGTCATTCCCAGAAACTTTGGGTATTTATGCGGCACCTAAGACTCAGAGTTAGAGCTCTGAAGTTATGAAAGTCAGCATTACTCCATACAAGAACTGTTTAAAAAGTTGAAAAAGTGATCAGACTTCAAGTAGAGATATGAATGAAGGGCATCTCAATAAGACTGGGGTAAATCACAATACAGGGTAAAGGATGATATCATCCCTATTTTAAAACTTCAATCTCTGTGTGAGACCAAAGGAAGAGATGCCTATTTGGTGCAAAATCTGTATTTGGGGTGGTGCATTTCCTAATTTAACTTGTATGGTCAGTTTAATTGAACACCATAAGTACATGCAATCTCGACTAGGGAGTGAGATTTTTGTTGTTTGTGCAGGTTAGTGTGATGCCCTGATTTTCCCAGAGTAATTTGGGCAATGAATAAAGAAGTATTTGCAAAGGTCCCCTAGGGGACTGGGGAGAAAGGAATAAATATTCACCTTCCCCATTTGGAGAATTTCTGATATTCTTACAAGCAGTGGGGACAACCAAATCAATAGGCTGAGCCCTCAATCTTGGGGCCCATCCCTATGAAATTTATTCCTGCAAAGGATAAACTAAGCCTACTTAAAATTAGGCCTAAGAGTCACTCCCAAAGAACCTCTTTTGTGGCGCAAATGTGGACTCTCCCTCTAAGCCAACTGGCAGGCAAACTCACTGTTCTCCTACTATGTAGGGCATGACTCTCAGGGATGTAAATCTCCCTGGCAATGTGGGACAGGAATCCCAGCATGAGCCAGGACACAACATCAAGAGATTGAGAAAAACCTTCTTGACCAAAAGGGGAAGAGAGAAATAAGACAAAAGAAAGTGTCAATAGCTGAGAGATTTCAAACAGAGTTAAGAGGTTATCCTGGAGGTTATTCTTATGCATTATATAGATATCCCTGTTCAGTTTATGGTGTTTTGGAGTGGCTGGAGAGAAGTACCTGAAACTGTTCAGTTGTGTCCCAGGAGCCTTGATTGTTGAAGATGATTGCATAAACATATTACTTCTACAATGTGACTGTGTGATTGTGAAGGCCTTAAGTCTGGTGCTTATTTTGTATAGTGTATAGACAGATGAGTAAAAATAAATGGATAAAAAATAAATAATGTGGGGGACAAAGGGTAAAATAAACTGGGTAGATGTAGGTATTGGTGTTCAATGAGAGTGAGGTATAAGGGGTATGGTATGTATAGTTTTTCTTTTATCTTTTTTTTTTCTGGAGTGATGCATATGTTCTGAAAAATGATCGTGGTGATGAATATACAACTATGTGATGATATTGTGAGTCACTGATTGTATACCATCTATGAAAAGTATGTGTGTGAAGATGTCAATAAAAATATATGAAGAAAAAAATAAAATAAGCACAAAGAAGAATAAGTGAGCTAGAAGACAGGACAATTGAACTAGAGTGCAAAAAAAGAGCAAATGGCAAGAAAGATGGTAAAAATGGAATTGAATCTTAGAGAAATGATGGACAACAAAAGGCGCATAAATTTAATAATCATCTGTGTCCCAGAAGGACAAATAGAAATACTTGGAAAGTTAGCTGAAGTTAAAGTTAGTTGAATCAGGGAAAACATCCCAAATCTTATAAAACACGTATACACAAATCAAAGAGGCTCCACGAACTCCAAATAGAATAAATCCTAACAGGCCTACTTCAAGACACATATTAATCAAACTGTCAAAAGTTGAAAAGAAACAGAAATTCCTGAAAGCTGCATGAGAAAAGAGATCTACTACAGACAAGGGAAAACACATATCACTGAGCTCAGACTACTTAACAGGCAACCATGGAAGCAAGAAGGCAGTGGTATGAATATTTAAGATCCTGAAAGAAAAAGCCTTCTAGCCAAGTGTTTTGTTATCCAGCCAAGTTGTCCTTCAAAACTGAGGAAGAGATTAAAATCTTCAAAGACAAACAAAGACTAAGAGACTAGCTAATAAGACACCTGCTCTACAAAAAATACTAAAGGGAGTCCTATCAACTGATAAAAAAGACAGGAGAAGGCAGTCTGGAGGAGAGCACAGAATTGAAGAATACTAGAAATGGTCATTTAAAGGATAAAAAGAGAAAGAGGGAAAAGAATATATAGATCTGACAAAAACTAAAGGATAAGACGGTACATTCGAGAACTGCTTTTACAATAATAACTTTGAATGTTAACAGACTAAACTCACCAATTAAAGGATACAGACTGGCATAATGGTTTAAAAAGTATAATACTCTGTATGCTGTTTACAAGAGATGCACCTTAGACCCAAGGACAGAACTAGACTGAAAATGAAAGGATGAAGAAAGAGACTCTATAAAAGCTGTAAACAAAAGAAAGCAGAAGTAGTTGTATTAATATCAGATCAAATAGACTTTATATGAAAAGATATCATAAGAGACAAAGAAGGACACTAAATAAAAGGGACAATTCACCAAGAGGGAATAAATTATTATGTTTCCAATGAAGTAGGCCCAAAGTACAAGAGGCAAACAAAGGAAGCAACAGATGTCTCAACAATAATAGTGGGAGACTTCAATATCACCCTCCACGACAGACAGAACAATCAGACAGAAGATAAACAAGGAAATAGAGAATTTAACAATGTGATAAATGAATTAAACCTAATAGACATATATAGATCACTATACTCCAAAACACTAGGAAATACATTCTTCTGTAATGCACATGGAACATTCTCTCCAGGACAGATCATATGCTGGGACATAAAATGAGTCTTTCCACTTTAATACAATTGAAATTATCCAAAGCACTTTTTCTCTTACCATAATGAAATAAAGCTGGAAATTAATAATCACCAAAGAACCAGAGTTGTCACAAATATATGGAGCTTAAACATACTCTTAACTAAACAGTAGGTCAAAGAAGAAATTTCTAAAGAAATCAGGAAAGATCTGGAGATGAATGAAAATGAGAATATAACATATCAGAATTTATGGGATGCAACAAAGGCAGTGCTGAAAGGGAAATTTACTGCCCTAAACCCCTATATTTAAAAATAAGAAAGAGAAAAAATAGAAAACTAATCTGTTCACCTTTAGAGAAAGAACAGCAAACTAACCCCAAAGCAAATAAAAGAAGAGAAATAAGGATTTAAGCAGAAATAAACAAACTAGAAAACAAAACAATACAAAGAACCAATAAAACCGAAAGCTGCTTCCTTGAGAAAATCAATGAAATTAATGGACCTTTGGCTAGACCAACAAAGAAAAAAAGAGAGAGGATGCAAATAAACAAAATCAGGAATGAGAGGGGGGTCATTACCATGAATCCTAAGGAAATTTAGATAATTATAACAGAATACTATGAACAACTAACTATATGCCAACAAATTAGACAACTAGATACAACAGACAACTTCCTAGAAACACACGAACTACCTATACTGACTTGAGAAGAAACAGAAGATCTCAACAAACTAATTACAAGTAAAGAGAATCAATCAGTTATCAAAAATGCTCCCATAAGGAAAAGCCCAGGACAAGATGGCTTACAGTGGAATTTTATTAAACTTTCCTAAAAAGAGCTAACAACATTCCTCATCAAACTCTTCCAAAAAATTGAGGTAAATGGAGCGCTACTTAACTCATTTTATGAAGCTAACATCACTCTAATACCAAAACCAGATGAAGATGCCACAAGTAAGGAAAACTACACACCAATCTCTCAAGATTCAGGAATTTATATGCAAAAACTCTCAACAAAATACTACAAATCAAATCCAACAACACATTAAAAGAATTATACATCACAACCATGCTGGTTTGAAATATTATGTACCCTAGAAAAGCCATGTTTTCATTCTTAATGCCATCTTGCGTGGGCAGACATGTTTCTTTTAATTCTGATTCAATACTGTGGGATGGAAATACTGACTGGATTACTTCCATGGAGACATGACACACCCAAATGTGGGCATTACCTTTTGAATAGATGGAGCTATGTCACACATTCAAAGTGGGTCTTGATTAGTTTGCTGGAATACTTCTAAAGAGGAAACATTTCAGAGAAACCCTCAGAAGTAGATGCACACACAGACGTTTGGAGATGAAGAGCCCAGCAGACAATAACACATGCCTTCCCAAGACATGCTAAGCAAGCTAGAACCCAGAGTTATATCATGCAGGAACTATATGAAGGTGAAGAGATACTTAGAGAAGAAACCACTGGCATAAGAAACTAGAAGCAACAAACCTGGAACAAACACCAGCAGAGACACCAGCCACATGCCTTCCCAAATTGGCCTTCCTTGAGTCACGCTAACTTTCTTTGGATGCCTTAGCTGGACATTTTTATAGCCTTAGAACTGTAAGCTTGTAACTTATTAAATTTTCTTCTTAAAAGTCATCCCATTTCTGGTTTATTACTTTCTGGTAGCATTAACAAACTAATACAATGACCAAGTGGGGTTTATACCAGGAAGCAAGGGGGTGGTTCAACACAAGAAAATCAATCAACATAATACATCACATTAACAAACTGAAAGGGAAAAATCACATGACCATGTCGATTGACGCTGAAAAAGCATTTGACAAAATTCAGCATCTGCTCCTGATAAAAATATTTCAAAAGCAAAGAATCGAAGGAAACTTCCTCAATCATAAAGGACATATATTAAAAACCCATAGCAGGGCTTCCAGGTCAAGATGGCGGCTTAACAATGTGAGCATTTTAGTCTGTCCTCCAGAACAACTACTAAATAATCAGAAACAGAACAGAATAGCTCCTGGGGCCACATCAGTGACCAGACACACAGTGTACCCCAGTCTGGACCAGCTGGACCGGCTGCGAACCCCCCCAGAACCGTGAGTTCCCAAAGCTGCGGTGGCCAGTGTCCCTCCACCACAGGCTGCTTCCCAGAGGGGAAAGGAAAGGACTTTACCAGCAGCAGGGACTGAGCACAATCCAATTGTGGAATTAATTAACAAATTCTGACTACTAAAAATAGGCCTCCAGCTTAGGTGAACCTGGTCAAAGTGGAGGTTGCTCATTTTTGTCCCAGCACCAAGGGGGCAGGGCTGACGGAAAAAGGGGAAAAAAACAGAAGGAAACAGAGGTTTTTCTGGCTGTGTTTCTACAAGGCTTGACTGCCTTTGGATATAGCAGCAGGGCTTCTCAGGCTGCAACTGCCCCAGGCATAGGCAGAAGTGAGCTCTTTTGGGGGCCTGTCTGGAGCCTGTGCCTTCCCCATGGGAGGGGTGAAGCCCAACTCAGGTGGAATCCCTCCCTCAAGGAATTCAGACACCAGGGCTTGGTAATTTGAAGCCATTAAAACCAGTCTAGAACCTCTCCTCTGTCCCCACCACGTTCCCAGCAGGGAGAGTCTGCCAAAGTTAAAGATACCGCATCATCTTATGCTGGTGGGACCTGCAGGCAGACAAGTGCCACATACTGGGAAGGATAAGAAAAACAGAGTCCAGAGACTTCACAGGAAAGTCTTTCAACCTGCTGGGTCTCACCCTCAGGGAAAACCAACGCAGGTGACTCTTTCCTCCTGATAGAAGGCCAGTTTGGTCTGGGAAAATCTGGCTGGGGCCTATAAGTAGACCCTCCTAAGTGTGGGGGGCAAAAGGTACCACACAAGCAGGGCAAGAAACAAGAAAACAAGAACTGAAAAATTCTCCTCTGTTAAACAAAACTTAAGCTAGAGGCCCAGATAAAGCTGAACTGAATGTCAAAGAACAGATAGACAACAAATTCATCCAGCTTCCCTAGGTAAAAGAAGTGAAAGCAATCTCCAGAATAAACTAATTAAGGTAATTAAATGCCTAGACACCAGCAAAAAATAACAAATCACACTAGGAAAACTGAAGATATGTCCCAGTCAAAGGAACAAACCAACAATTCAAATGACATACAGGAGCTGAAACAATTAATTCAGAATATACGAACAGACGTGGAAAACCTCATCAAAAACCAAATCAATGAATTGAGGGAGGATATAAAGAAGGCAAGGAATGAACAAAAAGAAGAAATTGAAAGTCTGAAAAAACAAATCACAGAACTTATGGGAATGAAAGGCAAGGTAGAAGAGATGAAAAAAACAATGGAAACCTACAATGGTAGATTTCGAGAGACAGAACATAGGATTAATGAACTGGAAGACGGAACATCTGAAATCCGGCAAGAAAAAGAAAATATAGGGAAAAAATGGAAAAATATGAGCAAGGACTCAGGGAATGAAAGACAATATGAAGCACACGAATATACATGTTGTGGGTGTCCCAGAAGGAGAAGAGAAGGGAAAAGGAGGAGAAAAAGTAATGGAAGAAATTATCACTGAAAATTTCCCAACTCTTATGAAAGACCTAAAATTACAGATCCAAGAAGTGCAGCGCACCCCAAAGAGAATAGATCCAAACAGACATACTCCAAGACATTTACTAATCAGAATGTCAGAGGTCAAAGAGAAAGAGAGAATCTTGAAAGCAGCAAGAGAAAAGCAATCCATCACATACAAGAGAAGCCCAATAAGACTATGCGCAGATCTCTCAGCAGAAACCATGGAGGCGAGAAGACAGTGGGATGATATATTTTAATTACTAAAAGAGAAAAACTTCCAACCAAGAATTCTATACCCAGCAAAATTGTCCTTCAAAAATGAAGGAGAAATTAAAACATTTTCAGACAAAAAATCACTGAGAGAATTTGTGACCAAGAGACCAGCTCTGCAAGAAATACTAAAGGGAGCACTAGAGACAGATACGAAGACAGAAGAGAGAGGTGTGGAGAAGAGTGTAGAAAGGAAGACTATGAGTAAAGGTAAAAAGAAGGAAAATTAGATATGACATAAAATCCAGAAGGCAAAATAGTACAAGAAAGTACTACCCATGCAGTAATAACACTGAATGTTAATGGATAAAACTCTCCAATCAAAAGGCATAGTCTGGCAGAATGGATTAAAAAACAGGACCCATCTATATGCTGTCTCTATTCAAAGGACATGAGGGCAAGGACACAAATAGACATTACACACCAATGTGCACAGCAGCATTATTTACAATTACCAAGAGATGGAAGCAGCCAAAATTTCCATCAACAGACGGTTGGCTAAACAAACTGCGGCATTTACATAAGATGGAATATTATGCAGCTATAAGACAGAATAAAGTTATGAAGTATGTAACAACATGAATGGACCTCAAGGACATTATGCTGAGTGTGATTAGCCAGAAACAAAACGACAAATACTGTATGGTCTCACTGATATGAACTGACATTAGTGAATAAACTTGGAATATTTCGTTGGTAACAGAGACTATCAGGAGATAGAAATAGGGTAAGATATTGGGTAATTGGAGCTGAAGGGATACAGATTGTGCAACAGGACTGAATATAAAAACTCATGGAAAGCATAATATTACCTAACTGTAATACAATTATGTTAAAACACTGAATGAAGCTGCATATGAGAATGATAGAGGGAGGAGGGCTGGGGCATAAATGAAATCACAAAGAAAGATAGATGATAAAGATTGAGATGGTATAATCTAGAAATGCCTAGAGTGTATAATGAGAGTGACTAAGTGTACAAATTTAAAAAATGTTTTTGCATGAGGGAGAACAAAAGAATGTCATTACTGCAGTGTGCTGAAAATAGATGGTAATTAATATTTTAAAATTTCAACTTATGTGTGAGACTAAAGCAAAAAATGCTTATTTGGTACAAATTTATACTTTGACTAGTGCATTTCCTAATATAACTTATGTAGATAGTTGATTGAACACCTTAAGCACATGGAACTTTGTATAGGATATGAGATTTTGTTGGTTTGTCCAGAGTGATGCCCTGATGAATCCCAAAGTGATCTGATCAGTGAGTGGAAAAGTATTTGTAAAGTCCCCTTCAGGGAATGGTGAGAACGGGGGAAAACTCAACTTCCCCAAGTTGAATTCTTGATATTCTCACAAGCAGTGTGGGCAATCAAAGCTATAGGCTGAGCCCCCAGTCTTGGGTTTTGTTCGTATGAAACTTAACCCCACAGGGATAGGTCAAGCCTACTTAAAATTAGGCCTAAGAGTCACCCCCAAGAGAACCTCTTTTGTTGCTCAGATGTGGCCTCTCTCTCCAGCCAACACAGCAAGCAAACTCACCACCCTCCCCCTGTCTACATGGGACATGACTCCCAGGGGTGTGGACCTTCCTGGCAACATGGGACAGAAATCCCAGAATGAGCTGAGATTCAGCATCAAGGAATTGAGAAAAACTCTAGAATGAGCTGAGACTCAGCATCAAGGGACTGAGAAAACCTTCTCCACCAAAAGGGGGAAGAGTGAAATGAGACAAAGTGTCAATGGCTGAGAGATTCCAAACAGAGTTGAGAGGTTATCCTGGAGGTTATTCTTATGCATTAAGCAGATATCACCTTGTTAACCAAGATGTAACTGAGAGGCTGGAGGGAACTGCCTGAAAATGTAGAGCTGTGTTCCAGTAGTCATGTTTCTTGATGATAATTGCATAATGATACAGCTTTCACAATGTGACTGTGTGATTGTGAAAACCTTGTGTCTGATGCTCCTTTTATCTACCTTGTCAACAGATGAGTAGAATATATTGAATAAAAATAAATAATAGGGGGAACAAATGTTAAAATAAATTTAGTTTGAAATGCTAGTGATCAATGAAAGGGAGGGGTAATGAGTATGGTATGTAAACTTTTTTTTCTGTTTGTTTTATTTTTCTGTTGTCTTTTTATTTCTTTTTGTGAATTGATGCTAATGTTCTGGGAAATGATCATGATGATGAATATGTAACTATGTGATGATATTGTGAATTACTGAGTGTATGTGTTGGGAATGTTTGTGTTCCTTGTAATTTTTTTTTAATTAATAAAAAATATTAAAAATTTTAAAAAAAAACCCATAGCAAGGGTGGCTCAGCAAGCAGAGTTCTCACCTGCCATGCCGGAGACCTGGGTTCATTTCCCAGTGCTTGCCCATGTTAAAAAAAAAAAAAAAAAACACACAGCAAGCACCATACTTAATGGGGAGAGACTGAAAGCATTCCCCCTAAGATCAGGAATAAGGCAAAGATGTCCATGGTCACCATTATTATTCAACATTGAACTAGACATCCTAGTTGGAGCAATTAGGAGAAAGAAATAAAAGGCATCCAGACAGAGCTCAGAACTCAGACATTTGGAGTCAGAGAAAAAAAATGACCGGGGGAGAAGGTGAGAGAGAAAGAAATGCCCAGAGACATTTTAGAGACAGCTATTGAAACCAGAACCCTAGAGAGAAGGACCAGCAAATGTCACCATGTGTGTTCCGATGTGACAGAGGAACCCTGGATGCCAGTAGGGCATCAGAGAAGGTAGGGCCAACCCTTGAGTCAGAGAATCAGCCTTTGGCTGTGAAAATTAGCAAGAACATGTCTACTACCCTCTGCTCCCCTCACCTTGCCTTCCCTTCTGAGTTTACACAATTTAGGGCTCCATATGCCCCCAGCACTTCCTCCTCCTTCCTGTGAAGCATTAAACAAGGTTTTGATGGCCAAGTACAGTAAGGGGGTAGAAGGGGCTCCTTTGAACAAAGCAATTATAATGAAACCCTCATCAGAAAAAACCCTCCAGGATCCTGTCTGCTTCTGAGAGTGTCTTCTTCTGAACAGATATGCCAAAGTTGCTATGACAATAAGTCTGCTCACTGTTTGCTCAGCATCATTCAGTCTTTCTAGCAGTCTCAGTGGTACCCACTGGATACACAAGGAACCCAGAGAAATCTGAACTTGGAGTGAATTTATATCAGAGCCACGAATAAAGCAAGGCTGAAGGCCCGCCCCCTTGGCTCTGCCACTGAGTTTGCCAAACATTTTTCCCTGGAATGTCTCCACTCATGACTTAGGTGCCCCTTGGACCTGCTGTTCTCCATCCACAGAAAGTCTCTTGCAAGTCACTGGCCACACCATTTGGCTATCGTGTACCTATGGTGTCCTTGACCCTTCACATTCCCTGGGGCAGAGGAAGAAACAGAGGTGACAAGCACCACAGGGTCTATGCCATCTGCGTGTCTGGGGGTTGGTAAGCCTGCCACTGTCCCTAGTTCTCTAACATGCCACCAAGGGATGCAACCCTACCCCAAGTCAGCCTGCAGAAAAACAAATAATAGGCATGGGTTCTTCATTTCATAGAGTAATATAAAAGAAGTGACCAGATCCAAGAAAAGCAACAAAATTCTTTCTGGAAAAAGGTACCCATAGAGCATTTAGCACTTCGCTCACCCAAGTTAAGCCAAGGATGAAGCAGGCTGAAAAGAATGTCTGAGCATTCACTGGCCAAAATGGGGTTAAAAAAAAAAAAAAAAAAAGCCCCCCCACTCTGAAACATGCATTGACCCTTCCCTCCAACGCCTTCCCTGCCAACAGCATGGGAGCCGTTGGGCAGCTTGTGCTGTTTTCAGACAGGCACGTGTGCAAATCAACCAACCCGCAGCAAAACCAAACAACACAGCCCGGCAGATGAGACTTTAAGGCCCCATCAAGCAAACCAGGTTCAATCTCAGAGCTGAGGTTGGTTCTGTCCTTTGCACAGACTAACGGGACAGCAGTCACCTTAGCAATTTCACAGCACAAAGACACCTGATATAAAGAGGCCAATATGAATGCACAAGATTCCCACAATTAAAAAAAAAAGAGCAACTAAAGAAATAATGAGTGGTTCTTAAGAAAAAGTATCTTAAAAATGGGTTTTTATGAATGGTTTTCTACTCTGACTGGACTCAAAGGCATTAAGGACTCTGATTCCCATAATCAGAATGACATTCCCAATCCATGGGGTAAGTTGGCAAAAGAAATAGTCAAAATATCACCATTCGATTCTCCTAATGCTTCGCTTGTATGAAGCCAGGCTCTGGGGGATAAAGTTTTTGACACCCTTACAGAGTTTTGTGGAAATAAGAGGCACAGAGATGCTGGCTGGTTGTTGTTATAAACACTGGCTACATTAGGAGTACAAAGGATGGGCTTAAGGGTTCAAACGAGAAGCTTAAGCATCGTCTGACAGATGTAGACATTTCTATGAGTATCCTGAAGGAAAATCTTATTTCCTGTAGCCATACACCTGAGATCTCTGAAAATCAAACTCAGAATCTTATTGTTAGAGTAGCAACTTTACAACGTAAACTGAAATCTCAATGTTGCATGGTGCCTGCCATTAAAGTGAGGGCATTGATTGGAAAGGAGTAGGAACCTGAAAAATGGGATGGTGACATGTGGATTGACAATGTCGGGGGTGAGGATGAAACCCTAGGTCATGCTGAGGCTTCTCTAGATAACCCTGTAATAGTCTGCCCTGAGGACATAACTGCCCCACCTCCAGCCTGTCTTGAGGCATTGGCCACCCGGATTAGCCCTAGAGTGATTAATCCTGTTTCATCAGATGAAATTGCAAATGAAGGCCCTGAAGCAAATGGCTTGGAAGATATTTCTAATTCTTTTCATGACCCACCCCCACCACCCCTCAATTCTTCCAGACCTAATACTAGACTAAAGTCCCAACAGGCCCCTAAAGGTTTTACCAAACAAAATAGTAAATCAGAAACAATACCGGATTCCTGGAGGAATTTAAGGACTTGAAGGATGTAGGGGTGGTGATTCCCACCACATCCCCATTCAACTCTCCTATTTGGCCTGTGCAGAAAACAGATGGGTCTTGGAGAATGACAGTAGATTATCGTAAGCTCAACCAGGTGTTAACTCCAATTGCAGCTTACTGTTCCAGATGTGCTATCATTGCTTGAGCAAATCAATACATTCCCTGGTACCTGGTATGCACCTACTGATCTGGCAAATGCTTTTTTCTCAATAGCTATTAGTAAGGACCACCAGAAACAGTTTGCTTTCAGCTGGCAAGGTCAGCAATATACTTTCACTGTCCTAACTCAGGGGTATATCAACTCTCCCTATGTCATAATCTTGTCCGCAGGGACCTTGCTCGTTTCTCCCTCCCACAAGACATCACACTGGTCCATTATATTGATGATAACATGTTGATTGGACCTAGTGAGCAAGAAGTAGCAACTACTCTAGACTTACTGGTAAGGCATTTGCATGTCAGAGGATGGGAGATAAATCCAAGAAAAATACAGAGGCCTTCCACCTCAGTGAAATTTCTAGGTGTCCAGTGGTGAGAAGAAATCCTCCCAGTGGGCAGAACTTCGAGCAGTGCAACTGGAAACTCATTTTGCTTGGAAGGAAAACTGGCCAGAGGTGCGTCTGTATACTGACTCATGGGCTGTTGCTGATGGTTTGGCTGGATGGTCAGGGACTTGGAAAGACCATAATTAGAAAACTGGTGACAAAGAGGTCTGGGGAAGAAGTATGTAGATAGACCTTTCTGAGTGGGCTAAAAACATGAACATATTTGTGTCCCATGTAAATGCGCACCAGAGGGTGACTTCAGCAGAGGAAGGTTTTAATAATCAAGTGGATAAAATGACCTGTTCTGAGGATACCAGTCACCCTCTTTCCCCAGCAACTCCTGTCACTGCCCAATGGGCTTATGAAAAAAGTGGTCATGGTGGTAGGGATGGAGGTTATGCATGGGCTCAGCAACAGGGACTTCCACTCACCAAGGCTGACTTGGCTACAGCCACTGCTGAGTGCCCAATCTGCCAGCAGCAGAGACCCATACTCAGCCCCCGATATGGCACCATTCCCCAAGGTGACCAGCTGGCTACATGGTGGCAGGTTGATTACACTGGACCACTCCCTTCATGGAAGGGGAGACAATTTGTTCTAACTGGAATAAACATATACTCTGGATATGGGTTTGCTTTCCCTGCATGCAACGCTTCTGCCAAAACTACCATCCGTGGGTTTACAGAATGCCTTATCCATCGTCATGGTATTCCACATAGCATTGCTTCTGATCAAGGAACACACTTCACAGCAAATGAAGTATGGGAATGGGCACATGCTCATGGAATTCTCTGGTCTTACCTGTTCCCCATCATCCAGAAGTAGCTGGATTGATATAACGGTGTAATGGCCTTTTGAAAACTCAATTACGGTGCCAACTAGGTGGCAACACCTTGAAAGGCTGGGGTAATATCCTCCAGGAAGCTGTATATGCTCTGAATCAGCATCCGCTGTATGATGCTGTTTCTCCCATGGTCAGGATCCATGAGTCCAGGAACCAAGGGGTGGAAATGGGAGTGGTACCACTGACTATTACCCCTAGTGATCCACTAGGAAAATTTTTGCTTCCTGTCCCTGTGACCCTGGGCTCTGCTGGTCTACAGGTTTTAGTTTCAAAATGGGGAGTGCTTCCACCAGGAGAAACAACAATGATTCCATTGAACTGGAATCTAAGACTGCCACCTGGTCACTTTGGGCTACTTATGCCACTGGATCAACAAGCCAAGAAGGGGATTATATTATTGTCTGGGGTGACTGACCCTGACTATCACGGGGAAGTAGGACTGCAACTACATAATGGAGGTAAAGAAGAGTTTTCTTGGAATATAGGAGATCCCCTAGGGCATCTTTTAGTACTACCATGCCCTGAGATTAAAATCAATGAAAAACTGCAACAACCCAATCCAGGCAGGACTACCAATGGCTCTGAAATTTCAGGAATGAAGGTTTGGATCATCCCACCAGGCAAAGGACCACGGCCAGCTGAAGTGCTTGCTGAGGGTAAAGGGAACATGGAATGGGTAGTGGAAGAAGGTAGTGATAAATATGAACTTCGACCGCATGATCAGTTACAGAAACAAGGACTGTAATGCTGTTTTGTTCATGTTATACTATTTAAGTTGTAAGATATCAAGTTTAAGAACAAATATTACCCAAGGACTTGCACCCCATTCTAGAGAGATGTAATGTGTTTCCAGTTATACGCAGGACAGTTGAATATTGTTAGGTGAAAGAAAAAATGTGTTTTATTGTTTTTTATTTAGAAATTAGGTATGATTTAAGGTGGTATGTATACCTGCCAAGTTGACAAGTGGTGGACTGTCATGGTCAGGGACATGTGTCAACTTGGCCAAGTGATGGTACCTGTTTGTCTGGTTGGACAAGTGCTGACCTGTCTGTTGCGATGTGGACATTTCATAGAATTAAATCATGATCATGTTAGCTGCATCCATAGCTGATTCCATTTGTAATCAGCCAAAGGGGAGTGTCTTCTGCAACGAGTAATGCTTAATCTGATCACTGGAAGCCTTCTAAGGAGGATTCAGAAGAAACAGGCCCCTCCTGCTTTGGCTGGCAAGCCTCTCCTGTGGAGTTCATCCAGACCCTCCATCAGAATCGTTGGCTTCACAGCCTGCCCTGTGGATTCTGGACTCTGCGTTCCCACGGTCACGTGAGACACTTTCATAAATTTTATATCTGCGAATGTTCCCTGTTGATTCTTTTTCTCTAGAGAACCCTAACTAATACTGAAGTATTATGTGTTCAAGGAGTATGATGAATACAATCTACTCTTAAATGCTCAAAAAATAGATAAATAGATAGAGAGAGAGTGATGGATAGAGAGAAGGACTAATAGATGGAGAGAGAGATGTTTAAACCTTTTAAGTGGTGAAAATGGGTATCTAGGAGGATGGGAATATGTTGGAATTCTCTCTATGGGGGTTATATTATTTTTGCAATCGTTCTGTAAGTGTGAAATTATTTCAAAATAAAAAGTTTAAAGAAAAAAAAGCTCTATAGGATGGGACCCTACAATTCTCCCAGTGACATTTCTGGTCTGCTTTATAGTTGCCAAAGCAAACTGCATTTGTTCTAAAGAAATAAAAGATTCTCATTACCACTCTAAAGCAGATTTTATCAACAGAAGTCACCCACTTAAGCTGAGATTATTCTGTTCCCCTATCAAACTAAGCGGTACTAAACTACCTCTACACACCCACCAACATGCTAGGCTCTCTGGGGGAAACCAAAAAAAAAACAAAACATCGGCCCTGTTTCTTAGGATCTTGCAATCTCCGTGGAAAAAAATGATGTGCACATTTGGAACTAATTCGAAATTTGAGTCTGGTCACACTGACTAGAATACAGACTGGGCAACAAGGGCTGTGATATTTTAAGATTTCAGAGAGCTTCAGAGCTGGCCAATCCCACTACAATCCAACCAAGTGAACAAAACTAGCTAGCAAAGGGTAAAAAGGCCAAAAAGCAGAGCTGCTGATCTTAGGGAGGGCAATGCAATTTTAGTTCAGGATTAATACTTCAGTCCCTGGCATGAGAGGTAACTCAAAGTTGAAGAGAGCAGCTGAGGGAGCCACTCAACTTGGGGTCAACTGCCAGCACCCAGTACTACTTCCTAGATACGTAGTCTTGAGTTTCTCACATAGTCTCTGTTCTTCTATGGTTTCATCTATAAAAGGGAGACTGATAAACAGTACCTTATGAGAAGAGCTTAAGCACTGTGCCTGACACACAGTGAATGCTTGATAAATGCTGCTTTTTTCTATCATGATATTAATAAAATAATTAATCTCTTAATAATAACACCCTTTAGCTGATATCAGGAATCAGGATATTTGGTCTAAGTCAAAGACATATCATGCAATTCCACTTCTAGGTACTTACCCCCAAAGAATTAAAAACACTGCCTCAGCATTATTCACAAAAAAAAGTAAAAGTGGAAGCTACCCAAATGTCCATCAACCAATGAATGGATTTTTTAAATGTGGTTATATGTGTATATATGTATCATATATAGAATGGAACAGTATGCAGCCATAAATAGGAATGAAGTTCTGAAACATGCAACCACATGGATGAACCCTAAAGACATCAGTGAAATAAGACAGACACCAAAGGACAAATATTGTATGATCTCAATGACATGAAATAACTAGAATAAGCAAATTCATAGGAACAGAAAGTAGATCGGAGGTTACCGAGGGCTGTAGAGAGGGGGAATGGGAAGTTATTGCTTAATGGATAGATTTTTTTATTTGGGGTGATGGAAAAATTTTGGTAATCAATGCTTTTTAAAAGGCAGATTAGGTAACACAGGTAATTTTAAACTAGTATTGTTTGGGTGGGATGGAAGGGAAGTTCTTAGATTTATAGTCAGAGGTGGTTGTAAAATAAAGGCCAACTAATGCAATGGCTAAACTCAGAAAGAGGCTTGCTCTCCTGCCAGCAACCAGCACTAAAATAGAAAGTGCATCAGCTCTCATGTCTCAGGAAGTCTGGCAGTAGGGAACCAACCCAACAATCTGCTAAGAGGATTCACTTATCACCCCTTACTGCTCAGATTCGGATCACCTCCCAGCAGTGCCCGCTTTGGTGAGAACACATAAGTATTCAACAGAGACTAAGCTGCCACCCAAACACCCAACTTTTCTCATGTCTTCTGCCATCCTTTTCAGGTCATGAAGGCAGAGGTCTTCTCATGAGACAGTCATAGAATACTTGACTGGAAAACATAAAAGGGGGATGCCACTGTGTGCAAGTCAGCCCTGAGGGTAGCTGCAAGTGGATTCCTTCCCACTCCTCCTCTTTCTTGAAGATGAGGCATCTATCCATTTCCTGAATTAGAAGGTACTTGAACTCCAGAGTATCAAGTTAACAGATCAGACCTTCCGTGGGTATGGATTCTGTAGCTGGACAAGTCATTTGACCTCATCAATCCTCCTTTTCCTCATCAGATGAATGTCTGCTTTGGACTGTGGAAATGATTACATGAAATAAATACAAAGTGCATGTTTGAAAAAAAAATAAAAAAGAACAAAGGAAATAAAAAGCATCCAAATAAGAAAAGGAGTAAAACTTTCATTATTTGCAGATGATATGATCCTCTACCTAGAAAACTCTAAGAAATCTACAATAAAGCTACTTGAACTAATAAACAAATTCAGCAAAGGGGAGGGATAAAACACTGATGTACAAAAATCAGTAATGTTTCTATATATAAGAAATAACCTACCTTGAGGAGGCAAATAAGGAAAAAAAATCCATTCAAAATAGCAACCAAAAGAGTCAGGTATCTAGGAATAAGCCTAACCTGGGTAGTCACGGGCTTGTACACAGAAAACTACAAAACACTGCTAAAAGAAATTTAAAATGACCAAAACAGATGGAATGACATTCCATGCTCATGAATGGACAGGAACGCTGAATGTCATTACAATGACAATTCTACCCAAACTGATCCATAGATTCAATGCAATATTGATCAAAATTGCAACAACTGACTTTGAAGACTTGGAAAAACAAGTTCTCAAATTTATATGGAAGGGAAAGATACCCGAAATAGCTAAAGATATTCTAAAAAAGAAGAGCAAAATGGGAGGACTATCAATTCCCGACTTTAAAGCTTACTATAAAGCCACAGTGGCCAAACACATCAGGGTATAGATGTGATGTATCAACCAATGAAACTGAATTAAAGAGTATGGAGACAGATCACCAAACCTATGGACAACTGATCTTCAATAAGGCCCCAAATCCACTGAACTGGGAGAGAACAGTCTTTTCAATAAATGGGCATGGGAGAATTGGATATCATAGCCAAAAGAATGAAAGAGGACCCCTAAATTATACCCTATACAAAAATTAATTCAAAATGGATTAAAGAACAAAATTCTTGCAAATCGACTCCAACAGCACATTAAAAGAATTATATACCATGACCAAGTGGAATTTATTCCAGGTATGCAAGGACGGTTCAACATAAGAAAATCAATTAATGTAATATATCAACAAATCACAGCAAAAAAACCACATAATCATCTCAACTGATGCAGAAAAGGCATTTGACAAAATTCAACATTCTTTCTTGATGAAAACACTATGAAGGATAGGAGTAGAAGGAAACTCCTCAACATGATAAAGGGAATACATGAAAAACCCACAACTAACATCATCCTCAATGGGGAAAAACTGAAAGCTTTCCCCCTAAGATCAAGAACAACTCAAGGATGTCCACTGTCACCATAGTTATTGAATTTTGTGTTGGAAGTTCTTAGAGCAATTAGACAAGGAAAAGAAAGAAAAGGCATCAAAGTTGGAAAGGAAGAAGTAAAACTCTGTTTGCAGATGAGATGAAACTATATATCAAAAACCCCAAAAAGCCCACAGCAAAACTACCAGAGCTAATACATAAGTACAGCAAAGTAGCAGGATACAAGATCAACACTCAAAAATCTATAGTGCTTTCATACACTAATACTGAACAATCTGAGGGGGAAATCAAGAAAAAAATTCCATTTACAATTGCAACCAAAAGAATAAAATATTTAGGATTAAATTTAACTAAGGATTCAGAAGACCTATACAAAGAAAACTACAATAAATTGCTAAAAGAAATCACAGAAGACCTAAATAAATGGAAGGGCATAATGTGTTTATGGACTGGAAGACTAAATATAGTTAAGGGCGGGCCACAGTGGCTCAGCAGGTAAGAACGCTTGCCTGCTGTGCCCGAGGACCCGGGTTCGATTCCTGGTGCCTGCCCATGTAAAAAAATAAATAAATAAAAATAAATAAATAAATAAAGTTAAAACGTCAATTCTACCTAAATTGATTTATAGATTCTATGCAATACCAATTAAAATCCCAAAAACTTACTTTGAAGACATAGGAAAACCAATAACCAAATTTACCTGGAAGGGCAGGGTACCCCAAATAGCTAAAAATATCCTGAGAAAGAAAAATGAAGTTGGAGGTCTCATACTACCTGACTTTAAGGCATATTACGAAGCTACAGTGGTCAAAACAGCATGATGCTGGCATAAAGATAGATATACTGACCAATGGAATCAAACAGAGTGTTTGGATATAGACCCTCTCATCTATGGATAACTGATCTTTGATAAGGCAGTCAAGGCAACTCACCTGAAACAGAACAGTCTCTTCAATAAAGGGTGCCTAGAGAACTGGATATCCACATGAAAAAGAACTAAAGAGGGTCAGGATCCATATCTCATACCTTACACAAAAACTAATTCAAAATGGATCAAAGATCTAAACATTAGAGCTAAGACCATAAAACTTTTAGAAGGAAATGTAGGGAAATGTCTTTTAAAACTTGTAATAGGAGGCAGTTTCCTAGATCTTATACCCAAAGCACGAGCACTGAAGAAAGAAACAGATACATGGGAAACTTTCCAAAATTAAACACTTTTGTGCATCAAAGAACTTCGTCAACAGAGTAGAAAGGCAGCCTATACAATTGGAGACAATATTTGGAAATCACATATCAGATAAGGGTCTAGTATCCAGAATATATAAAGAGATTCTTCAATTCAACAAAAAGACAAACCAATTTAAAAATGGACAAAAGACATGAACAGACATGTCTCAGAAGAGGACACACAAATGGCTAAAAGGCACATGAAAAAATGCTCAACTTCCCTGGCTATTAGGTAAACGCAAATCAAAACCACAATGAGATATCATCTGACACCCAGTAGAACGACCATTATCAAAAAAACAGAAAATGACAAGGGCTGGAGAGGATATGGAGAAAGAGGCACACTTAACCACTGCTGGTGGGAATGTAAAATGGTACACCCACTATGGAAGGCAGTTTGGGGATGAGCTGGGACCTGGCATCAAGGAATTTAGAAAACCTTCCTGACTGAAAGGGGGAAGAGAGCAATGGAACAAAATAAATTGTCAGTGGCTGAGAGATTTCAGAGTCGAAAGGTTATCCTAGAGGTTATTCTTATGTATTATATAGATATCCCCTTTTTAGTTTATGATGTATTAGGATGGCTAGAGGGAAGTGCCTGAAACTGTAGAGCTGTGTTCCAGTAGCCGTGTTTCTTGAAAATGATCGTATAATGATATAGCTTTTGCAATGTGACTGTATGACTGTGAAAACCTTGTGTCTGATGCTCCTTTTATCTACAGTATGGACAGATGAGTAAAAATAAACAAATAATACAGGGAACAAAGGTAAAAATAAATTGAGATTGAAATACTAGTGGTTAATGAGAAGGAGGGTAAGGGGAATGGCATGTATCAGTTTTTTCTTTTTTCTTTCTTTTACTGGAGAGAAGCAAATGTTCAAAAAAATGATCATGGTGATGAATACAAAATTATATGATGATATTGTGATTATAACCATGTCAAGAATGTTGGTGTGTTTGTTTGTTGTTTACAATAAAAATATTTTTAAAAATGAATTAAAGACCTAAATGTAAGCACCAGAACCACAAAATTTCTAGAAGAAAATGCAGGGAAATATCTTTCTAGTAACAGGAGGTGGCTTCTTAAACTTTACACCTAAACACAAGCAGCGAAAGAAAAAAGTAGACAAATGTCAACTCCTTAAGAAAAGAGCTGCTATGCCTCAAAGGACTTTGTCACAAAGGTCAATAGTCAAACAATTCAATATGAAACCACGTATCAGGTAAAGGCTTGATACCATGTGTACATAAAGAAATTATACAGGGCAGCTGCTGTGGCTCAGCAGGCAGAGCTCCGACCTGCCGTGCTGGAGGTCTGGAGTTCGATCCCTGGTGCCTCCTGCCCATATGCAAATTAAAAAAAAAAAAAAAGAAAGAAATTATACAACAAAAGAACAAACAACTCAGTTATAAAATGAAGAAGATATGAATAGACACTTATCTGAAGAACAAATACAGATGGCTAAAAAGCACATGAAGAGATATTCATTTTCACTAGCCATAAGGGAAATGCAAATCAAGACAACAATGACAAATCCCCTCACACCTGTAAGAATAGCTGCTATTAAATAAACAGAAAACTACAAATGTTGGAGAGGATGTGGAGAAACTGCAACACTTATTCACTGTTGGTGGTAATGATAAATGGTACAGCTGCTGTGGAAGAGTTAGGCGATTCTTCAGAAAACTAAATATTGAGTTGCCCTATGACCCAGCAATACCAGTACTCAGTATATACCCAGAAGAGCTGAAAGCAGTGACAAGAAACAGATATTTGTACACCAACGTTCATAGTGCCACTAATCACAATTGCCAAAAGATGGAACAATCCACATTCCAATCAACAGATGACAGGATAAATAAAATGTGGTATATACATACGATGGAATATTATGCAACAGTAAGATGAAATGAAGTACCGGAGCATATGACAACATGGAGGAACCCTGAGAACATAATGCTGAGTGAAATAAGTCAGACAGAAAAGGATAGATACTGCATGATTCTGCTATTATGACTCTGGTAAAGACCAATGAAAATTGTCTAAAATTGAGAGTGCTACTGATTTTACAATCAAGTGAGGATACTGTAAGATGGTTTTTTTTTTATTTTGGACATTATCCATGATGTATGGTAGATGGAGGAAGGCGAAAGTTCTAGTGACTGAGAAGCAGAATGGTGATCTCTGATACACTTATATGATGGAATATGATGCCAATACAAAAAGGAAGGACGTCAAGAGGCATGCAATGAACTGAATGAACCTTAAGGACAGTGTGTTGTGCAAGACAAGCTAGAAACAAAAGAATATGCTAAGGTCACTTTCAGAAATACTTGTAGGAAGGTTGGAGCCTAGATTGTAAGCCCTTGTGGCAGCCCCACTTTGACTCAAGTTGTAAATGTTTTTCTGGATGCTGAGACACCAAGCTGTGTGCGTATCATCTAGTATTTCTCTGGGACTTCGAGTAACTCTATGACACCTGGGACCCAGTGATGAAGAGTTGCAGCCTGGAAGCTTAGCATGGCTATATACAAGAACAGTGGAAGTGACCAAGGGGAGATCAGACCTAGACTGGAGTTAAAAACAAAGTCTATTTTGAAGGGTATGGGGTAAATCAGACTACAGGGTGGAGGACGATAATGTATGTACTCTAGGCCCTCACCTACTGGGTGGGACCTAAGGTTGAGGGGTTTTTGTGTCTGGAACCTGGATTTTCCATAATGCATAATCTGGATCAGCCTGTCTATATAGCTCTTTTGAGCACCCCGACTCCTGGGGTCCAGAGTGGGAAGACGGTCTCGTAGGTCTGCGTACCTTGGTGTAGTGTGGGACACATCTCAAACTGTGGTGGACTGATAATTGGGAGGTATCGGTGGAGTCCCTTGAGGGTCTGAAGGAAAAAATATATCTACATACGGAACTATTTGAACAGTCCAATCTGGGAAACCCCACGTACCCTCTCAACCACTGGGGACACCCAGGAAAATGGGCCAGGTCTTTGATTTTGAGGTTTGGCCTTATAAAACTTCTGTCAGGGAGAAGCTAAGACTGCCCATGGTGAGGCCTGAGAGTTGCTTCCAGGAAATCTCTTTGCCACCCAGATGTGGCCTCTCTCTCTCTAGGCCCAACTCTGCAAGGAAGGTCATTGCCCTCCCCACCCTGCAGGATACATAAGACCCAGGGCTGAAGGTCTACCTGGCAGATGGTGCAAAGTTCAAGGGGATGAATCTCATCCTGGCACCATGGGATCAACAACACCTTCTGGACCGAGGGGAGGAATAGAGATGTAATAAAATAAGGCATGAGTGGCCAGGAGAGATTGAATGAGGTCAAGAGGCTATTCTGGACGTGACTATTACGCAAGCTTCAGTCAGATAGTACTTAATTACCATGGTTTGCTAAATACCAACCAGCATCACTCCTGTTGACTCTGGAGAACACCTAGAGCTCGAACTGAGACTCTATAAAGGTTTCATCCACCAAATTTCCCTTCCTGGAAGCTGTAATTCCCAAAGGATTCCTAGGTCAGATAAATCCAGAAATTCAGAGGGACCAGACTCTCTAAACCCATCAATTAATTACATTCCCTATCCTTTCGTGTGGACACTCCTTCTCAACATGAAAAATTAGTCAGAACAGGCACTGCCCAAAGATCCCTATAGAATAGGAGAAGGAGGAGGGGGTATAATAAAGAATATAGGATTTAAATAACAAGTATGATTGCTGAATCACTTATTAATATTTCTTCTAGCCTACAGTATTTTGGAGCTGCTAAAAGGAAAAATCTGAGATGGCAGAATGATAGTTCAGGACAAACTCTGGGATCTGTTCTGTAACTACTTGTTGAAGTCTGCTATGAATATTGCTTCTACTTTCTTTGATTTGAAAATAAATTATATTTTACAATAAAAAATATTTAAAAATAAGGTAAAATAAGAAATCATGAGTCCACTCAAATTACATAACTAAATATATACATACATGAATACACAGGAGAAGGGCACGTTCTTCCTTACACTGGAACGCCAACTAATAAATATATGTGGAATAATGAAGTTTGAAAAATTACCATTTTGCAAGCACCGGAGTAATAACATATCCAAAGAAGAATTATCAATGGAAACCAATAGAGCGTGGACCATTTCAAGAGAAACACAATAGTTACAAATCTCAAACTACCTTCCTATGAATTACCTATTAATTACAAAGAGAAAAAAATAGTTAATCTACAGGGGACAAACTTACCGGGCACCACCTTAACCAAGTGATTAAAATTGATACCTTTAGTAATGAGACAAATTGACACCATTTGCCTCCCCTGGCGCACTGAAAAGGACATATCACTTCTATAGAATTCTTGCCAAAAATAGATATGTAAATCTAATCATGAACAAACGTCAGACAAACCCAATATGAGAAATAGTCTACAAGTTCTTGAAAATGTTCATAGTGACATCTCCTTTGGCATACTCCAACCTCCTGTTTTCTATATCCCCATCCAAACTTCTAGATCCCCAGAAGCAGTGGCCTCACACTGCCCCTATCCATCAAATGGAGGGGACTGAATAAAGAAGATATTCTTTTCTGGTTCAAATCATGACAACTAAAGAAATATAATCATCTTTTATTTTTAAAATCATTACATTAAACTGTAGCTAATCACTGTAAATACAGTGAATTTTTTAAAAAACTATTTTTCAATTCAAAATAATTTAACAAAAGAAAAATCTAAATTTTCTTTAACCAAAAAAAAAACAAATCTTATAGTAATAAAAGTATAAACCCAATTTCATTTCTACCTGAAACAGCAAAACTAATATTAACAGTTATGAAACCCTTTGTGTATTTGATAAAGTAAGATAAGAAAGCAATAATGAAATTATCTTATGTAATATATACTAATCTACCCATTAGAATTCTAATGGTAAAGTTTTCAGTCTATCTCCTGTTTAAGACTAAATACATCCTTTTAATTTACATAAAAATAAAACCAAATGTTTTAATACATACCATCATCATCTTTGTTTTCTAGTGGAACACTCCAAGCTATTAGGTTTCTTGCTGTACGGCCCTCCTCTGCAACTATTCTCCTTACTTTGTCATGACTATTGGAACGCTGGAATGAAGCCTATATACAGAAAAAAAGAATGTTTATTAGATTACCTTACTGAACAGATAGAATATATTTGACAGATAAATTCACTCTCACTCACATTTTCTCCGAAAGGAAACACTGAAACCTATTTGGGATTGAGAAGGAAGGTAAACAGAGATAAGAAACTAAGTCACAGCTTTTCTTAGCTCCAAAAAAGACTGAATTCTACAACTTTAAAAATAAACAAACTATTGCAATATGAAGGACCATGAGCAAAGTGTCTCAAGACACCCTCTATGAGGAAGTGTGGGAAGTCCTGCCTGGGAACCAGTGCAAGCACCAAAGATGTGGAGCCGCACATCAGCTTGAAGAACTCAGGACAAACGTTTCTCGGACACCATCAGGCTTAAGTCTACTCCCCACCCCAAGTTCTCTGTGTGTGTCCTGGGCGACCATTAGCAATGTGATGAAGTCAAGGCTGTAGATAGCTCCTATATGGACATCAAAGTTCTGAAGAAATTCAACAAGAATAAGAAGCTAATGAAGAAACCGGCCAAGAAGTATGATGGCTTTTTGGTCTCTGAATCCACGAACCAGCACATTCCATGAATCCTGGGCCCAGGCCTGAATAAAGTTGACAAGTCTCTTCCATGCTGATCCACAAGGAGAACATGGTGGCCGAAGTTGATGAAGTGACGTCCACGGTCAAGTTCCAGATGAAGAAGGTGCTGTGTCTGGCTGTGGCTGTTGGCTACATGACGATGACACAAGCTTATGTACAATATTCACTTGGCTGTCAAATTCTTGGTATCACTGCTCACAAAGAATTGGCAGAATGTTTGGACTTTATATATCAAGAGCACCATGGGCAAGTCCCAGTGCTGTACTAAGACACAGCTCAATAAACGCCAGTGCCAGTAAAAAGAAAAAATAAAATAAACTATTTCAAGAATAAATACAAGCTAAGCTTTGAAAAACTGTCCTAAGGAGCACAAACACTGCAATCTACCCATTTAAGCATCACCCCTTACATATCAACAGGTCAAAGTGTCAAAGAGACGAGTTTGTACAAACAGACCACGTATTTCCCTTGCCAGCTCTCTGCAGCAGAAAAAGTCTTAGAAAATCTTTTCTCTTCCCCGAGAGACATCACTAAAGTACCTTTCTACTCAATTATTAGCTAGACAATTTTGCCTCTAAGTTATTGGAACAAAAACAATAATTCTGTAACTGACATATTTAAGTTGAAAATTTTAAAACTGAAACTCCTGCATGTAATGTGTACGAGTGTGTTTGCTATGTATAGATGTGTGTGTGTGTTGCTCATATATATAATTCCTTGTCTGCTCTAGCCCCGCCCAGCTTGAAAGCAACATTAGCTTACAGGTTCAGGCCTATCAAGACCCTGGGCTAGTGGGAGCCATGACCAGTAAGATAAACCCCTCCACTAAGGAATATTATTCAAAATAGTCTATTTTTATTATCAAACATCTATGAAAAGAAAGGGGTCCTAAAACATCCATATGAGCATGAAGATGCAGAATTCTTAGTAATCCTTAACTATAAGTGGGCTCTCTGACTCTTTCTGAAACAAGTTTACCACTGAGCCCAGACCAAAATTCCAGACCAATTAATGGTGCCTTCATCCGCTCTTCTAGCTCTTCTCAGACTGGACTTTCACCATTGCTGGAATACTTAGGCAACAATACCTATTGAGCAATTACTATGTACAAATCACTATATAAGACATTGAAAAACATACAAAGAAATATAAGGTACTGCAACTTCTCCTCAAAGAATTAACAACCCAAGTGAATAAACCAAAAAATAATACATGAATTAATTAGTGTGACTGCTAGTCTCCATAGATGCACTCCTGCCATGTAAACCACATCTTTGCATGCATGCCCTGTGTAATTCCCTCCCCTTAAATATGTCCTTTAACTTACTTTTTGACCAATAAAATGAGGTGAATGTGATACTGCAGGACATCTAAGACTAGGTCACAAGAAGCTTTGCTGCTTTCCTGGTTCTCTCAGAAGGTTTACTCTTGGGATAGTCACCCTTAAAATCCAGCCATCATGCCAAGAGAAGCCCAAGACACATAGAGAAACCAAGCCTAGGCACTGTGACCAACAGCCCCAGCAGAACTCCCGGCCGAGAGATAGCATCCATCAAATGATGTTGGTTGGATACTTCAGCCCAAAGGAGCTTCTAGATGACTGCTGCTGTACCAGCTGACACCACAGTAGAACAACTACCCAACCAACCCACAGAATCATGAGAAACAATAGGAGCTATATGTATGCATACTAACCCACCCATATATACATCTGTACTTCTGTATCTGTATGTAAATATGTATGTATGTGTATATATATGTGTGTGTATGTGTATACTAGTATATGCATATATACCATGAATTTATACTGATATCTCTGGTTTCAATCCTACACCAAAGTACTCATTTTAGCCTTCCCCTTCTTTATTTGTAACTTCTTTCTCTAACAGTGAGAAACCCTGCTCTCATTATCTACAATATATTTACATAGGCCTTCCATTGTAATAAACACACAAGGGGGTTTCAGAATTGCTAACCCACTCTTCTGGGAAGCACATTTTCTAACTATATTACAGCATTTATATACAATTCTTTTTGTCCTTGGCCTCACAATGCCTAGTCAATGTACTGATTTCAAAAGTTACTTAAATTAGCTACTTTCATCCTCACCGCCTTCAGAGTGGTTATGTTTTCATTTGTATTGTGTAACTATGAACATTCCATTTTGGGTTTCTCCCCCACATAATGGTTTATTTCAATTGCTTGTTTTGGGGGGAGTATGTGAAGGGAAAGCAACACATTACTCCCAAACATGAGTAATATGATTTCAGCAGAAGGAAAAAAAGACTCAATACAGTCTAGAGCTGGGGTCAGCAAACTTTTTCTACAAAGGGCTTTGCAAACCATATCATCTCTGTGAAACTACTTAACTTTGTAGTTGTATCATGAAAGCAGGCATAGGTAATATGTAAATGAGAGGGTGTGGCTGTGTTCCAATAGAACTATTTACAAAAACAATTTGCAGGCTGAATTTGGCCCACAGGCAATAATTTACCAAGACTAGGTTTAGAGTGTTGAGAGGCAGCTTCAAGGAAAAAAAGGTCTTTAACTGAGTCCTGAAGGGCAGAATTTGCTATTCAAAGGAGTAAAGAGACTGCCAATAGGTATAACTAAATGGGAGAAGTAAATAAATGAATAATTCATTTACTCAGCAAATATTTATTAAATATCTACTATGTACCAGAAACTATTAGAGATACTAGGAAGTAAACAGTAAACAAGAAAAGTCCCTTACCTTACAGAGTTTAAAATCCAGTAGAGGAAATCAACAACAACAACAAAAAAAAACTATGATTACGAATAATTAATAATTACAAAATAATATAAATTTTAGTCAGTGATTACAAAGAAAAAGCAAGCAGATAAAAGAATAAAATAATAAAACGGATCCAGAAAGACCTCTCTGGGGAGGCAACAAACTAACAAAAAACCTGAATTATGTGTGAAAGCAAGCCATGCAAAGACCTAGGGAAAGAACATTCCCAGCTGAGGAACAGGAACCTTCACCCTGACAGACATGCTTGTTGGTCCAAGGGACAGTATGAAGGACATTATTGTAGGGGTGGGGAAAGGAAGAGGAATATCCAGGGGTCAGACCACATAGCACACAGACCACAAAGGACTTTAGATTTTATTCTATTAAAGGATGTCAGGGTAAGGTTTGAAGCAGTAGAATGACATTTTTCTGCTACAAATTAAAAAAATTAAAAATTATTCTGGCTACTTTGCAGATATTATAGTGGTACAAAAGTGCAAGGAGAAAGACCAGTTATTTGGTTAATAAAACAGTCCTGACAGAAAATGACAGTGGCTTTGATGGTAGTGATAACAAGAGAGTGGTAGGAAGCCAACTGGGAGATAGTTAAAGGGATATCACTTTTTATTTTAAATAAATTCAAAGTTCAAAATTAGTACAAAGAATACCCAAATACCCTTACACATTTTTTCTGAAACATTTGAGAGTAAACTACAGTCATGATACCCCTAAATACTTCAATATATATTTCCTATATCCAAGGATACTCATTTATGTAACTAGGCTACAACTATCAAAATTAGGAAATTATCACTGAGCCAAAACTATTATCTAAATCAGCACTTTTTTAATTTCACTATCTATCCAACTAATGTCTTTGATAGTTGCACCAGTTTGAAACTATTACATAGCCCAGAAAAGTCATGTTTTAATTCTGATCCAATCTTGTGGGGCCAGACCTACTGTTTAGGTTAGGAAACTGATTGGATTGGTTCCAAAGAGATGGGACACACCCAGTTATGAGTGTGGCCTTTTGATTAGATGGAGATGTGACTCCACCCATTCAAAGCAGGTCTTGATTAGTTTACTAGAGGCCTTTAAAAGGGGAAACATTTTGGAGAAAGCTCAGATGCAGATGCTTGAAGAACAGTTGTTTCAGAGCTGACAGAGACAAGAATGTTTAGAGATGTTTGGAATGCCAACAGAGAGAGCAGAAGCCTAGACATGAGCAGAGAGAAAGAGAAAGATGTCGCCCCATGTGCATTCCCTTGAGATGCTGTTCTAGTTTGCTACCTTGGTTCAAGAAGGTTGATGAAGTTCACAGTTCATCTCTCATCTGGAAGGGCACATAGTGAACACAGCATCATCTGCTAGCTTCTTCTCCTGGCTTCCTGTTTCATGATGCTCCCCAGGACGCATTTTCCTTCTTCATCTCAAAGGTCACTGGCTGGTGGGCTCTGCTTCTCGTGCCTTATGTTGTTCTGCTCTGCTCTCTCTGAATCTCCCATTCTCCAAAATGTTTCCTCTTTTATAGGACTCCAATAAACCAATCAAGACCCACCCAAATGGGTGGAGATATGTCATCGCCTAATCCAGCTTAACAACCAATATTGACTAAATCACATCATCCAGGGAGATGATCTGATTACAGTTTCAAACATACAGTATTGAATAGGGATTATTCTACCTTTATGAAATGGGATTTTGATTAAAACATGGATTTTCTAGGGGGCATACTGCCTTTCAAACCAGCACAGATGCCAAGCAAGCCAGAATCCAGAGTTGTGCCCTGGAGGAACTAAGTGAAGGCCCACAGACACTTAAAGAGGTTGAAACCACTGGCATCTGAAGCTGGAGGCAATGAAGCCCATGAGCAAGGGGGCAGCCTTCCCACTGACAGAGGTGTTACGGATGGCATCAGCATTTCTTGAGTGAAGGTAATCTCTTGTTGGTGCCTTAACCTGGACATTTTCACAGACTCAGAACTGTAAACTTGTAACACTATAAATTCCCTTTATACAAGCCATTCCACTTCTGATATATTGCATTTTGGCAGCTTTAGCAAACCAAAACAATTGTATAAGATAAAATTAACTACGGACATCAGCATGAGTCTTCCAAAGCTCTACAAACCCCAAGCAGAATAAGTACACAGAAAACTACACCTAATTACATCATAGAAAACAGATGAAAACACAACAACAGGAGAAAATCTTAAAAGGGGGAAAAACTCACCTTAAAGAAATGACAAGATCAACAGCTTTGCTTTGTTCAGGAAGTGATAAAAGTAATAATTTAAAATGAACTCTAATAAATCAATAAACAAATATTGTCTGTTTAGTGGAAGAGCAGGGTCAAAAGCCTGACTGAAATGGGTTCAACAAAGAATGATGAGTGAGAAAGCGGAGACAGTAGATAAACATTTTTTTTCATTTTGCCTTTTATAAGGACAGAGAAAGGAAAAGCTGGAAATGAACAAAGAGGATTTTCAAGATAGGAGATAGTGTATCATATTTTTATGCTGAAGGAATGATCTAGTAGAGTGACAAATGTCATTCTGTACGGAAAAGAGGAATCTTATAGAATTTCCGTAAGAGCTAAATCTATGGGGTAAAGAGACTGAGCTCCAGTACACAAATGATGAATGAACTAACCAATCAGCCCAAACTAATAGAAAAACAAAGACTGCTCTCTTCCCCTATAATACTCTGTACTAAAAGGCTAACCTAAATTTTCCTCTCCATAACTTAACTCTTTTACATCTGTAATATAAACAACCTGCACCCAAAGTCCTGCATTTCTCTGACCTTTCCCTAAATATCCACGTGGCATCAACTTACCTGATTGATTAAACTTTCCCTGTAACTTATTAGTCTCTGATCACCATTCAAGGTCTAGTCTATGACCTACAGTTTTGCAAATTTCTAGACTCACCTCTCCTTATTTATTTCCACACTTTATAATCAACGTAACATCATGAAACATCATCCTTTAACTTAAACACTCAGAAGTGCTTATAACTCAATTCTATATAACTTATGCTGGCATAAATCATTTAGGTTATCTGTACTGTTTTAACCAAGAAGTCTCACCATTCCTCTCTATTACCAGCCAGATGAACATTTAAATAGATTACCTACTTTCAGCTTCTTTTTTCAGATAATTCCCTTACACAATCAGTATTTTAAAAATCTCACATATATGAGATTTATATGCAGATACAGAACTATCCCATAAATTACTTTCTAACTCAGGATCCTCATAAACTAATTTGTTCCCAGGAACTAAAACAAATGACCTCAAAATAGCAATGTAGTCATGCAAGACCAAAAAACGGCAAAGCTAATATTCCTTTCTTCTACAAACATTTCTGTTTACTATAAATTTCACCAAGATGGTTCTTTTGTACTTGGTACACATACACACATAATCAATGAAAAAGGAGCCAGTTCAAGAATTTGTTTTCAGACTTAATTCCAATATTTCATATGCAGAAACATACTGATCTTATTACAATATGATTAAAAGCTATTTTTCAATTTAAAACACATTTGCATTTCTAAAATATATGTGTAATGAACTTTCAGTAAAAACCAATGAAGTTAATTATTTTTAATAATCCAATTCTTATAATAATAACAGTAATAACTCAGATACAACATTTTTAATATTTTAGTTAAAGTACCAAGGTTTACAATGCAGTAAATGAGTCTGAAATACCACATACCATTAATAGATGTTTATTTCAAACCTAGGTCTTTTCCTCAAGAAATTTTAAACCAAAAAGGTTTATTTTCATCCAAAGTCACAGTGTGCCACCTAGTGCCATAGGGAGATTTTACAGAGACTTATTCAAATACTAAATGTTTCAATGAAAGGCATAAACATCAGTCTTGAAGAAAGGTTTTATGTTTGACTCTATACAGTCTATAACCTAAGAAAGTAAGTATTCAGGATGTTCACCAAAGAGACTGTGTGTGTGCCGGTTTGAGTCTGGTGTGAACCCCAAAAAGCCATGTCCTTTAATCCTCATTCAGTATTGCTGGGTAGGAAGGGTTTCACTGTTTCCATGGAAATGCAACCCACCCAAGTGTGGGTGGTAACTTTTGATTAGATGCTTTTCATGGAGATGTGTCTCCACCCATTCACGTTGGGGCTGCTTACTGAAGCCCTTTAAGAGGGAACCATTTTGGAAAAAGCTTCAGAGCCCATGCAGCGAGAGATCTTTGGAGATGAAGAAGGGGAAAAAAAAAAAAACAACCCAGGGGAACTTCATCAAACAAAAAGCCTGGAGAGAAGCCATGTTCTCCATGTGCCTTTCCAGTTGAGAGAGAAACCCTGAACGTCACTGGCCTTCTTGAACCGAGGCATCTTTCCCTGGATGCTTTAGATTGGACATTTCTATAGCCTTGCTTTAATTTGGACATTTTCACAGCCTTAGAACTGTAAACTGGCAACTTAT
>PVIY010018656.1:0-47256 GCA_004026745.1 Myrmecophaga tridactyla
GGCAGGAGTCCAGCCTAGAATTGAGGGTCACAGTCTCACGTGCTGGGCAGGAGTCCAGCCTAGAACCGAAGGTCACAGTCTCACGTGCTGGGCAGCAGTCCAGCCTAGAATGGAGGGTCACAGCCGCACGTGCTGGGCAGGAGTCCAGCCTACAATTTTGAGGGACACAGTGCACCTCATATCACAGGGTTGGGCTTATTAATCCCTTTCCCCCATGGGGGAGTACTGAGGAGGCACTGAGTTATCATTACTAGGATTTAAATCCGTTTCCACTTTCTATCCCCAGAGTATGCCACAGGAAAGCGTGACATTTTCTCAAAGGAGGGACAAACCGCAAATCCATGTCCTAAATGCTCTAGCGCATCTGGAGCCAGGGGAAAAGAGAAATTCAAAACACCTTTTCTTGGGAGGAGTGAATATTTTGAATTATCTGCTTTGAGGGGACCTCCATGTAGTACTTGTAGTAGAGACGGATGTGTTGCTAAAACAGAGCAATGCTTCTATATACTGCTTGTCAACAGTCACTCGCCCCAGCCCCTCAAGAAAACCCCCTCCCACGCCGCTGACCCTTGTCTCCTGGAGTCTCTCCAGAGCCCTTCACCACTCTGTGGTCCAGGAACACAGGACCCGGGCTCAGCTGAAGGTCTGCTCCTCTACGGCTTCTTCTCCCTGGACTGCTCAGGGCTCACACTCAGCCAACTGTGGACTACGTTGAACATAAGCTCTGTCTTTATGTTGCTAATTTGAGTGTCGCCAATGTTTTCAAAGTGCATTTCTTCCCATTTTTTCCTGATGGGAATGAAGGACTTTCTGTTATTTTCTGTGATTGCTTCCAACCAGTGGAATAAATGCAGACCCATGCAGGCTGCAGATTTATCATAAACCAAACACCCCTTCTTCCGAGTAGACGCTCAGTGGGGCAGAATGACCAGTCCCAGGTCAGGTCCACAGGCCCAGGAGGTCTCGTTTGTTCTGAGCAGGAAGTGACCACCGGCATCTGAGCAGGAAGTGACACAGGCATCATGGTCCCTGTGGCAGCTGTGTGCAGGCCTGGCCTGCAGACCAGTCCTTTCCATCCACCTGATGTCTGTTGGCATTTTCTCTTTTTCTCATTCATTTGTTCTCCAGGCACGGCTTTTCAGGGCCGGGTAGCCCCAGACCCCACAACCGCAGTACGCATCCGGCACACGCGTTTGAAAACTGAAAGGCAGCATTTAAGGGCTGTGATTAGGGCAGTGGGTCCAACTAAGTGCATGCTTTTTCCTCACTTTTCTAAACAGGAAAATCATGTGGGTTTTTGGCATCTTTAATGGAGATTGACGGGCCAGCAACAGGCTTTCCTTTATTTGAAAGCTGAGACTTTTTGCCGGTGTTAATTGCAGAGTAGCAGCACGATGCACACATTCAGACTTGAAATATCATGAGTCAATTTCGAAGGACCTGTTTGTGGTCATTTCTGCTGTAACGGATGGAGACGCCCCTCCCCGAAGTTCTCTCCTTAGGAAACTCCCTGCTCTTTGCCTTTTCAGACCAGTTCCTCTGCCAAGCCAAGCGTGTTCCCACCTCGTGGCCCTTGTTTTGTAGTTACCTCTGCTGAATAGCTCTTCCCTAGATCTCCTTCCTCACCTTATTAACATTTCTGCTCAGAGGTTACCAAGTTGGAAGAGCCTTTTTAGCGTTCTAACAAAAATCTCTCCCCTCCCCACCACATATCCCTCTGCATCTCCTGAAATGCCAAAATATCATCTTGTTTTCTCCTCATGTCCTCTTCCCATCTTGGTGAGAAGTTTGCCTCTACCAAGATTTGCCCAGCACCTGCGGCAGGGGAGCAGCTGGAACAAAGTGGGTTTTCAGAGGTATTTACTAAATGAATGTTGTTAACTTTTTAGATAGAGCGACTCTTGCAGTAATAGAAAAGGAACTAACATTTTCCTATTCAATGGCTTGTTAAACATCTATTTTTTTTTACTAGGCACATAACCATCTAATTAGATTCACTTGTGTTCTCATTATGCCCTTACACCTGCTCTTCCACCACCACTCTAGGACGGCCTCTCCCACCCTGATCTCCATCTGTTTATATTTTTTCTCATCTTTAAAAGCTCCATTCCAAGGTCGCCTCCTTCGTGAAGCCTTCTTCACTCCATCGCTTCATGGGCAGGAAACCATCAGCTCTACTTGCTATCTCGGAGTCGGCCAATCCACGGGAATGGAGCCGGGTTTGGGCACCTGGCCCAGGCTGTGCTGTTTGGGTTCTCCTTTAGGAGAACTTATCTGTGGGAACCAGAGAGTAAAGTTGATCATGTAGGGAAGTTAGAATTAAAACACATAAACTCCAGAAAAATGAGATGTCTGTAGTTCATAACAAAGATTAAGAATCAGAGATACCAAGATACTCTTCAGAGATGCATGAATGAAGCAGAGATGAGGAGAGAAACCAAGACCCAGGAAGGAGAGAGGAGGCTTATGGCCGTCAAATTTCTAGGGTCACACTGGAGTTGTCCTCAAGGAAATCCTCATCCTTGTCTAGCCTGAGCTCACAACGAAATGCCCCTTGCCTCACATATTTGACAGCAGTGGAGTGCTGAGCTGTCTGCCCTTGAGGATTTGCTAAGTATGATTTAGCTGCAAACTGGATACGTGACTCTTGGTTGGTTCTGTCATGAAACTCAGGCCAACTGAGAGGGTTTCAACGTGACCATTGGAGCGTGAAATGTGTGCTCTGTAGTTGAAGTTGGAGCAGCCACTGCTTGACTCTGACCTGGTAAACCTAAAGAATAAGAGCTGGCCCACCTGCCATATTGGTGAAGGCACAAAGGTGAGCGGCTGCTCTTGGGATCAGGTTTTACTCCAGAAGTTTGTTCAGGCAAAGAAACTGAAGGCCACATGTGTGGGAGAGCCACCATGGGGCTTGCTTAGATCCTGTCCAGTGGGGTTGAAGGAAGGGCCAGAAGAGGAGAAGCTGGAGGTGGATGACAGGGTTTCTAGGGGCTGAGGGGGAGGCAAACAATCACCACTGACTTGAACGTGTTTGCCCAGGTAGGGAACTTCAGCTGAAAAACTATTTATGATGGGGTGGAGAAGAGGGTTAAAAAAATCACATAGTGAGAGAAAGAGTCAAAGTTAGGGACTTGCCAGGCTCAGAGAGTGAGGAGTCAACTTATGATGGTGCCAGCCAAGTAAAAAATGACCAGCTGCCTTCAGCTCTCATTTTCTAGCTCTCTTCCTTCTGCACCAACCTAACAAGGGATTTAAAAACAGCAAGAAGATATGGAAGAGACACTGAGAAAGAAAGAGAAAGGATGCCAGCTGGACCCCTGCCCCTAGAAGGCAGATGGCCACCCATTCACAGGTCCTTGCTGAGGGAAGGAAACCACGAGTTCTGCTGATTTCATTCCCAACACATTCATAGTGAACTCTCTACTCTTTCTGAAAAAGCACTCCAAATGGTTTCTGTTCCCTGTCACCCAGTGGCTCTGATTGATGCATCTGCCATGGCCTCCTAAAGCACGTTGATGCCCCTACAGGGCTGGGTGAAGGACGTTTCATTTTCTAGTCACCTTCTGGTATGTCTCCCATCCTCTCCAGATGTTCGGGATGTTGACTTAGGCCTAAACATTGGCACTCATCAAATGTCCACCCACAGGGTCGTTCCTAGGGCCCAGGACAGGTTTAACATGGTCAGAGCAAGGGATCAAGTGCTGACACCTTCCAGGAGAGGAGGGGTGGTGGAGAAACCCAGGTGGACATTGCACCATAGACATTCTCAGGCTTACAGAGAGGATGCGAGTTACAGGGTGAGGGGACATTGTATATTCTCCAACTCCTGTGAGCAGTCAAAGCACCAGTGATGTCTGACTTCCCCTGAACGCATGCTGCCTGCGAATAGCATGAGAACACTTCAGAAGACTTTGCTTATGTATTGCAATAGCCTTAGGAGGTCGTGCCATCATTATTATGGCTGTCCAGATGAGCCTAGTTAAGGAGCTGTGTTTACATTGCTGGATCCAGAGGAAAGCCTGCATAATGTGCTATTATTGTTGTTGTTTTTATTTTCAAATGTTCTAGGTTAACATGTGGCAGGGACTGAATTTAAATGTAGGCAGTGTGAATTTAAAGCCCTTTTCTTTGTTTCAAAGTCATGACCATGATTCCTTACTGCTTATTGACATCACCAAATCTTCACGGCAACCCTGAATGAGCTGCCAGTGTTACTCCAGGACGCCCGCGGGATGTGCCGCAAGCTGCAGAGTTAGGAACCTTTGGAGACCCCGGGGCTCCACCACAGGTGGTCCTGACCCGACACCTGTACTCTGTCCACCGTGAGAAGATGCCGCCTGGCACCGAGGGCTGCAGCTTGCAGCTGAGAAGAGAGACGAATTGACCACTCCCTGTTTGTTCTTTAGATGGGCTCATATATGGACAAAATTAAAGCTGTAGAACTTTATCTTCTTTATATCACAGCCACCTGTCAATCAGCCACTTGATCAACTCTGCCTTCCTGCATGAATATCATTCATCCTTGTCATTTTCCCTGGAGTAATTATTATGATTTCTCTCCTCAAAAAAAGCTATTACTGTCAGTCTGTACCAAAAAATAATTAAATAGAAACATTTCAAAAATGTCACAACTGATTATAGTTCTAATTGTGCTTGTTCCCAAGTTTAGTGCGATATTGCACATTACCGGGTAGAAACAAACCATAAATTATTGTATTTATGACATGCATTGCTGTACAGAATTGCATGCCAAATTCTTATGACAGGCATAAAAGAATTATTCAGAAATACTACTCTGTTTGATGCCAAATTTAGTGATAATTTATAGCAGTCTGAATTTCCCCACCTGCTGCAAATTCCCTCAGGTCCTCAAGTTTTGCTTATTTCCCGGTGATGGAATTTTAAGAGCATCATTTACCTATGGGGAAGTTATGCCTCCTTGGCTGTGCCCTTCATGGTGGAATCCTTCAGCCCTTTTGAGTCTTAATCATGGCCATATGGAAACTCATCACATATCCTATATTCTGGGAGGATGCTGGGCTCTCTGGTCCGACAGCCAGCTTCTCCCATTTATTATGAGGAAGGAGGGACGCTGTGGAAATGGTGCAATGGAAAGCAGGGATCCCTTCTGCATCTGGTTTGGTTTATATCCAACCTTCCTATGGCAACTGAGTTAGTTAAAAATATCAGGGTCTTCTTCTGTGAGCTCCTTGCCTTGGATCCTTTGTTTCCTTGTCTATAATGTGGCAATAACTATGGTACGCTTTCTTCCCTGAGTTTACTGATCATTCACCTGGTTCCAGCTTTTCACACATACCTGTTACCCTCATTGCACTTCTGCGGAGCTGGTCACCTTGACCCCATTTGAAGGAGGACAAAGCTGAGACTCAGGAAGATGTTCCTAAGGCATCATCGCCAACGAACAGAGCTAGTGTCGTTCGCCTGAGAACATGAGCAGAGGGAGGCCACCTGACTCATCCCGGCTCACCGCCGTCTGGTTTCCCATCTTTGGGAGAAGCTGTCCCCTAAAACCTAATATCAATCTAGAAATCCTTAACGTATTATGTGGAATGGAGAACACAACATAGGGAGGGCCCCATTTTGGGCGCCCAGCACTCTGATTTCCCTTTAGGAATCCACCACCCTCCTTGACTGGCAGTGTTGTAGGGACCATCAGGAAGTGGTGATCGGGGTGGACTCATGGTAAAAGGCCAGTCCGACTCTCTGTTCTGAGAATTTAAATCCTCACCCAATGGCACAACGACAGAGTCTCAGGAAGAATGCATGTATCCCAATTTGGGCGACATGAATAAAATGCTCTTTAAACTCTGCTTTGCCAAGTCGTGGGGCTGCCTGGTTCCAGTTCTTTATCGTAGTCATTTATTTAGGAACACTTCCATAGCCCTCACCATATGCCACCATTTTAAATGCCTTACAAATAATAACCCACGTAGCCCTTAACTTGTACATCCTTTCTGAGGCCTGTCTTCAGTTCTTGGAGCTAGCCCTTTTCATACCAATAACCCACACATATTTTTCCCCTTAAGTTTGCCACAACCAGCCTCTATTGCTGGCAACTCAAGGATCCTATGTAAAGGCTAAATAAATAAACTGGTGCAATGAAATTGCTCCATAAATGTGAGTTTCCCTTCCTTCACAGCCATGATTTAAACAACCATGAAACACAGACACAAATACTAGAAAATAAATAATATGCCAAGTTAGAGGTGTCCTAGATTTGTGAATTGGATGAGAATTTAAGGCCCATTGAGGCAACTCCCGCAGGTTCCTCTGGAGGCTCAGGTGTTGGTAATTAACTCACCAAGGCCATTATCCCAGTGGACAGGGAGGGCCTGGAGCACAGGGGCCAGCGAGCACAGCGGCGTCTGACCAGCTAGCTCGGTCTTGAAGCATTTTGGTTAATTCTGCTCAAATGAGGGGTAGAAGGGGACTTGATTTAATTAAATAAATCAGTGAAATTTTCATTGGGAAATGCACGATAGAGTGAGACAAGATTGCACTAGACCTTGGCCCTAGGGCTGGCTCTGGGATTATCTCACTGGTTGAGTGGAGACAACTCACTTCCACTGCTCTCTGCGCTGCAGTCCCTTTGTCTGATAATCTCTAAAACCTCAATTTCTGTCTCTAATTTGCTTATTTTGTGAGTTTTACTTCATGACCTAACAGGTACCTTACAGAAGTAGGGATTGACATAATTTACAATGGATCTGGCAATTTGTAGAGCATTTTTCATTTTACAAATCCCTCTCACCCTTAGGTACTTATCACACTCCGTGAGGTGGGGATGAGTGTCATCCCATCCGCGTCGAAGGGAGGGGGTTTACTAAGAGCTGACCCTGTGCTGAGTGCTGTGTTTTCCCAGCAGTGCGGCTTCGGGTCCGACACGGGAGCCCAGGCCTCGGCCACCCCCTGCCCCGTCATTCCTTCCCTCTGAGACCCACAACCCGCTGAGATGACTGAACATGCCCCAGGACTATTGCGAGGACACAGAAAAGCAGAGTCTGGCTCAGGCACGCTCTCCATCTCCACAGATTGACCCTCCATTCTCCTGGACAATGAGCAGTTAATAAGGAGGCCAGTCTATGAACTAATACTCCTAGGAAATGCTCAGGCTAGGTTGTCTTGGAGGTAGCAGCATCCTGGAAGAAAGAGGTAAGCGGGTGGGGAAGAGGCACGCCAAGGGCTGGAGCAGTGAGCACAGGGGGTGGGCCTCTGAGCTTCCCACGGACACCCCACTGGCTCCATGCACCCCAGAAGACACCAGGACACACTCTGGACAGGAAGCACATCCTGGCTGCGCTGGCCACCTCTGTGTCGGGGAACCCCAGGACTTACGTGGGGAGCCTGAGGACTTACGTGGGGGACCATAAGCAAAGGAGCCAGATGTCGGGAAGGGATGCTACCATGGGCCAGCCACAGGCTGTCCCCGCTCAGGCTGATCAAGCTACGGATGCTGCCAAATCCTCAGCCTGCAGCCTCGGGAACCAGGACTGGGCCTCACATTTGGCACGATTACCACGAGTTCGTAGTGAGTTCATTATATAGGAATAACAGGCTGTTACAAAGACGTCAACTTTTATACTCAGTGAGAGATTTAGTCTTTGGAGGGTTTCGAGCAGAAAAGTGTAATCATCTGGCATGTTTTACAAAAATGCTTCTTCCTGATTTTTTTTTACTGTAGTAAATATGAGTTTACATTTTATAAATAAGTTTGAATAAAGGAAATAAATTTGAATAAAAGAAATAAGTTTGAGTAAAAGGGAAGCAGTAAAGAGGCTATTGAAACAATTTTGGTAGATAATTGGAGCCAGAAATGGTAAGAAATGCTCACATTCTGGACATCCTTTGAAGGCAGACTAAAGGGGGTTTGTTGATGGGTTAGATCTGGGGTTTGAGAGTATGAAAGAAGTTGACGGAATTTCTGATCTCTTTATTTTTAGTTTTTTGCTTGAAAATATAGAAGAATGGAGTTTCTATCAACTCAGATAGGGATTGCTACAGAAGAGGCGGCTCTGGGGAACGACTGCTGGAGTCGATTTAGGAGGCACTCAGCGCGAGGCGTCTGCTCCACGTTATTGGGGATGTTGAGCAGTTACCTGGTTACCGAGTCTGGAGTTTAGGTGAAGGTCTAAACTCAGGGTTTAATCTTGGTGACACCAGCACATAGATAGTATCCCAATCTATGATATTGGATTATATCATTGGGAGTGATGATATAGTTTTAAAAAAATACAATAGGATAAGTGCAGACACTGAGACTTGGGGTGATCCATTATTTTAAGGTTATGAGATAAGGAGAAGCAAAGAAAGGTAAACAGCAACCAACGAGGGAGAGTTAGCCATGGAAATGTGGTGCTGGGGAAGCCAAGTGAAGAAAGCGTGTTAGAGGGAACTCTACCCAATACTGTTGATAAGTCAAGTAACATAATGAATGAACAATTAGCCCCTTGATTTAGCAAAGTGGCAATTATTGGTGACAAGACAGGTTAAGTAAAATGGGAACAAAAGCGTGATTGGAGTGGTTTAAGACAGAATGAGAGGAGACAGAGTCCTGTTCTAAAGAGGAGCAGAGAAGTGGGGGTTAACTGGAGGTTGCTATGGTGTCAATGGTTTTGGTTGTAATTTGAGTGATTACAGGATGCCTGTGGGTAAGAGAAATGATTCAATAGGAGAGGAAAATGATTGATGAGAAATGGAAGATAATTGTTGGAGTAATGTCTTGAGTGGGATATACCATGAAAAAAACTGTTTTTGGTATTTAATTTTTCCCATGTAGAAAACTGGAGAACAGTGCCTATGTGTTACATTGTATTTTCCAAGGATGGCCACATAATACACCCCACCCACAAGCTCTTCTTCCAGGAGATATTGTCACACCCACCAGTAGATGAAGCCTACTGCTGTGTGTTCCACAGTGCTTCCAACGAGATGGCAGCAGGAGTGACCCTGTACGAGCTCCAGGCACAGCCCTTACCTGACCAGCTCACAGGCCCGTCTCCGCCTCGTGGCACAGCCTTTACCTGGCCAGCTCACAGGCCCGTCTCCACCTCGTGGCACAGCCTTTACCTGGCCAGCTCACAGGCTCACCTCCACCCTGTGGCACAGCCTTTACCTGGCCAGCTCACAGGCTCACCTCCACCCTGTGGCATAGCCTTTACCTGGCCAGCTCACAGGCTCACCTCCACCCTGTGGCATAGCCTTTACCTGGCCAGCTCACAGGCCCACCTCCACCCTGTGGCATAGCCTTTACTTGGCCAGCTCACAGGCCCACCTCCACCCTGTGGCATAGCCTTTACCTGGCCAGCTCACAGGCTCACCTCCAACCTGTGGCATAGCCTTTACCTGGCCAGCTCACAGGCCCACCTCCACCCTGTGGCATAGTCTTTACCTGACCAGCTCTGAGACCTGCCTCCACCTCACGAGAAGAGCGAGCATGCCTACAACACCATTCCCCGGCCAGGGCTTTGTGGCCAGCCTGCAGCCAGTGTCAGGGCCAGCCTGGAGTCAGGGGGCTACAGCTGCTCTCCAGGTGAGACAGCATGAGAGGCCCTGGGATAACAAAATTTGCCAAAGCCCAGACAGCACAAGAATCACGAGAGAGACAAAAATATCTTTTTATTTCAAATTTCTAGGGTTTGAGATATTTTGTTATACAACGATAGGCAGCCAGAACATAAATTGGCATCAGAAGTGAAGAAAAGGCATTCTACTGTGACAGCCATTTAAAATGGCCCTCACTGGTTTAGGACTTAGATTAAGGATTTAAGGCCTTAACGAGATGAGGGGTGGGTTTGGGGCATATGGAACACATCTTAGGAGGTCAGAGGAATGTGGCAAGTGGTAGAAAAGCTGTTGCTAGCAGTAGCAAGAATATATCACAAATAGAGAATTTCTAGGAGTAACCAGAACATATCATTGAGTAAACTGACATATTTGGCTAAGAAGATCATCAGCACAATAATGGAAGTTCCAAATTCTTTATTTCAACCTCGTATTATAAGGTACAGATAGAAAGAGACGAGCTGAAAAAGGAACTGATCAACTTTCAAGCCAAATTTAGATGAAATATAAATGACCAGGACATGGTGAGTTAAAGAATACCACTGTTTCTCAATCTTTCCAGATGGGAGATAGCTACCTAAGAAAGAAATGGAGCAAAGGTAGAGATCCTCTCACGTGTGCAGTTGTAAGATTTCAGAAATAATATGGAAATTCCTGTAGTGAGCTTGTGAGAATGCTCGGTGTGTTCCCATAGCACCCTGGCCAGGGAGACACCCGTCACCAGGGGACTCGCTTGTGTGACTTTTCACACACAGACGGAGCCTCAGTAAAATTACAGATACAATTTTTAGTTGTTATTATTAATAATTATTCTTTTACCAGCAGAAGTGCTATCAGCTTGGACAAAAAGAGACAGAAATAACCTTAAATGGAGAGAGGCTTATGGAGAGCAGACACGCTGTGAGCAGGAAGCAGCTGAGGCAGCGTCTGGGCTGCAAACACAGCCCGGGCCCGTGAAGAAAGGAAGGCGCCTGGGGGGGTGGATGGGGCCGCAGAGAGCAGGACGGAGGGCAGCTGGGTCATCGAGCCTCAGGACACGGGCTCATCAATGGGGGTTCAGCTCACCCCCAACCAGCAATTCCTTCGCAGCTCCTATTTGTTCACGTTTTTAACAAGAATGCCTACTGAGGGAAGAATATTGAGGAGAACTGTGCTCAATAAGACGATTCGAGTCATTCTGGTTCGATGATACACATCCTCCGAGAAGGGTCAGCATGTCTGGATATGACGTAGCTGACGAGACCCTGCTTTCCCACTGATACTGTAATGAGACGAGTTGAGACCCTGGGTTCCTTGGGGGTCGGGAAACATAATTTGCATGTGAGTATTACGTGAATTGTTGTAGATGATCGTGGGTTCTAAATATGGCCCCAGCAATATCTCCTACATACTCCTCTGCAATACGAACTTGCCAATCTCCATCCAGAGGTGGAGTTCACTTCTCCTCTGTCTCGAACTGGCTTGCCCTGTGATTGCTTTGACCGATGGAATTCAGTGGAAATGTACTTGCTGGCCATCAGCATAGTCACTAATTGCCCAGGAGCTTCTACTCTCTTCCTCTCGGAACGCGCAGTCATGGAAGGCAGAGGCATGGCGCAGTGAGAAGCCCCTTGGGGAGGCTGTGTGCAGCACTCTTTCCAGAGGCTCCAGCCAAGCAGCAGTAACTGATGCCGGTCCTGTGACGGTGTCCAGCCTGTGAAGCGGGCTCCAGGCACAGCAGGCTCCAGGCACAGCCGCTGTCTGGCTAAAACCGTGGAGAGAGCCCAAGTAAGAGTCACTCAACTGGGCCCGGTCAACTCACGGATGGGGGTGGAGAAGGTAGAATGTTGTTTAAACTCAGTAAGTTTGGAGGCAGATTATTTTGCAGCAATAGACAATGGAGCAGCTTCTCCACTGGGTCACAATGAGGAAAAAGGAGCTAATGAATGCCAAATGCCTGGGACACAGAGGCAATTAATAAATGTCCTTTCCTCCCTTTTAAGTTCAGATACAGATGGAATAAAACTGAATATGATAGCACAAGGACTTGACTTTTTTTAAATCTCTTTTTCTCCCTCTCTCTTAGTATCTAGCTATTGCTTGTTGTCAAGTGAGTATTCTCCAAGTCTCAAAAATAAAACTAAAATGTTAGAATAGAGTTCCCTAATTGCCCTTCTATATTTAATGACAGGAGTCTGTGATTCGGTCATGGTGTCACCATTGCTGATGATGGGATCCTTTCATGCTTACTTTATATTTGAAATTCTTTGGGTAGATGGCACTGTAAATTTAATGCTTTATTCAAGTTGCACCCAAGTGTGGGTTTTGTATAAACTTTAGTTGAAAGCCTCAAAAGTGAAAGGACGTTTTCAATCAGCCTGGTCTCTGAGAGTCTTATCTGAAGGCACAAGAAAGAGTGAAAAAAAAAATAAAACACACTTTGTAAAATAAAACTTTTGCTCTTGTGACATATTGATATAAATATAGATGTCGGGATTGAGTCCTCATTTTCTTGTTATAAACAGAGTTTAATTATCGAAAATCTAAGTAAAGACCCACTCAACCCCACGTGAGAATTCATCTCAGATCATGAATGAGACTCTCCATTTCTGTGCAGCCCTACATTTCCCAGCACTGCTCAGCTAAAGATGTGAACATTCAGTACCTAATCAGTTTCTCCAGCCATAAAATTACCAAAATAGCAAAACACAAATTCTGAGGAAATATAATTCAAAGAGTAGGACACCTGTCAGCTTGTAGCTATTTCCGGGCCCATCTTCAGAGCCAGCACCCACTGCTCACACTCTGACATCCTATAGGATCTGACTAAGCTTTCTGTACCAGGGTCTATTAATTAGGGGATCCCCCAAAACTACCCCAACCAAAATCAGTGACCTGCTTCCCCTGCAGTGGTGCCTGAGTCCCTGGGCAGCACTGTGGGAGAGGAGACGGAGCTCCCCACCTCAGGGCGCACGGTGAGACGAGGGGGCACCCACTGGTCAAGCCGTGCAGGCCGAGCCCCGAGACCCAGAGGGCCGCACTTCTCAGCGGAGGCTGCAGCGGTCCTTTCCTTCCCCCTTCTGAGCCCTGCTGAGGTTGGGATATCAGGCTGGGGGGTCACGGTTCTGATCCAGGTTGGAAAGCCCAGTGTTCCTTGTTCCTTGCCACACTGAGTTTACTTTTGAAGGAGTTCATTCAGGTGCCGTTGAACAGGGATGCTCCTTCTAGCTTCTGAGCACCAGTCTGCACACCGCCTTTAGCCGAGTCCTTTCCCTTAAGGGGCACAGGCAGCGGGCCCAGGCGGAAGGCGGGACCTGTGGGGCCACAGACCCTGCTCACCATGCACGGGCTTCAGCAGATTGCCTCCTGGATCTTGGAAGCTCCCCGCCACCCTGTCGTGCCCCTGCCGCTTCCCCGGCCACCCAGCCCCTGGGTGCCTGCCTGGGCTCTGGACACGCTCTGTCCCCTCGGCGGCAGCTCACGCAGGTGGGTCATCACCTGCCTTCCTGCGCCCTGCGTGCCAGGCGCCCAGGCCCGGGCGTGAAGCAGGCAGAGCAGCAAGTGCCCGCTCATATGCAATTCACCAGGCGGGGCCAAGTGCAGCGCAGCCAGGCAGAAGAGGGGCAATCGTTGGTGCTATTCTTTCCCCCTGGCCACCGCGAGGGTGTGGCTATCGCCTGCATGTGCGCGTCCCCCCAGCCTGGAATCACGGAGCTGCCGTTTCGTCCCTGCGTGCGGGAGGTCAGGCTGCAGGGAGAGGGCGGCGAGGGGCCGAGCGGGCCGTCGGGCCTTAATGGTAACTGCCGCCCGGAAAATGAAGGGAGGCGGGGGCGGACCCTGGGCGGGGAGGGGCGCAGGCGGCCGCGGGGACGCGGGGACGCGGGGACGCGGGGATGGAGCAGAGGCTCCGAGACCCCCGCCGCGGGCCTCGCGTCCACGTGGCGCCCACTCCTGCCTCCCGGCCGCAGGCGCTGCAACGTCGGCGCGCTGAGGGCTCCGGAGGCCCGGTCCAGACAAGACTGACTGGCCGCAAACTTCAAATTTTGCGTCCATTACACAGCAACGGTCCTGGCAGCCCTGTCCGCAGAGCCAAAAGGCGGGAGGCGCCCGCACGTTCGCGGCCTGGTGACTCGAGACGAGACGCAGGAGGCGGTGGCGCTTCGCTGCCCGCGGGAAGGGGCCCGGCGCGGGGGTCCTGCGGGGACGGAGGCGGGTGCGCGAGGCGGGTGCGCGCAGGGCTCCGGGCGCAAAGCACGGCCGTGGGCATCACGGCCTTTATGAACCGTGGCGAACCAGCGAATTCGCAGAGAGGAAGTAGATTAAAGGTTGCCAGAGGGCGGGGTGAGGGGGGTCATTCCTTAAAAGATAGAGCTTCTGTTTCGGGTGATGGGAGTTTGGGTAACAGGAGGCAGTAATGGGGCCCAGCTTTGTAAAAGGAATCAATGCCACTGACTGGAACTCCGAAGAGAGTTAAAGTGGCAACGTTTAGGTGACATTACCACACAGGAAAGGGAGAAGGGAGCATCCATAGAGAGAGGCTCCTAGCCTGGAAAATGCATTTGTGTCCTTGGACACGTGTGCAGATTCGCCCCGTCCGTCCAGAGCAACTTCTGCGGCCCTAATGTCGCCCAGGCGGCCCGGTGGCGTTCTTCATGTCCCATCAGGGCCGGCTGCCACCCTGCCGCATCGGCCTCAGGCCACGTGGGGCACGGTGGGTCTCACCTGCCCAGGCCAGCTGCTGCTGCTCCGGACTCACCCCCATCTCCCACCTGACGTCAAGTCCGTGTCGCCGCCTGCCTAGGACAGGGCTTGGAGCATAGTTAGTCTCGTGGGGCAGGGGCGGGGAAGGTCATTCCACGGAGCAGCTGGATCAGCTGGTGAAAGGGGACTGGGGGACAGCGTCCCCAAGCTGTAACAGGGGCGCTGGGGACAGCAGCTGGATGGAGAAACTGCAGTGATCCATTGTTTTACGGTCTGTCTACCTGCTTTTACTAAGTGTTGCAGGCTCCAGGCACAGACACAAAGGGACACGTTTTCTGTCCTCAAGGCCGGCAGAGTCTACCGGGGAAACAGGTGTAAACAAACAATGTAAGACAACAGCTACGCAACATCTAACATTCATGTGAAATGTAACTGTGTGAGCTTGGGACATGTATTTAACATCTTTGGACGTTGGTTTGCTTAAAGGTAAAAGGGGGAGATGATAATAATGGGTACGGCAAAGAGTGCTTCTGAATATTAAACAAGATAATGTGAATTAAGTGCTTGGCTAGCTTTGTGACACAGTGGGTGCTCAAAGGCGTTTGCTACAAAGGTCATTGTTATTACCATTGTGTGTGGACACACATACATGGTAGGAGTTTAGAACTGTAGAAGAAGTTAAGCACAGCAACTCCATGATAATTGTTTGCCTGAAGGACAGAGAGAGGAGAGGTGCCTTAGGATCTCCAGGGAAAATGCGTCTGTAATGGTTATTTATTCGGTGAAAAGTTCTGAAACAAAAATGGCATAATGAGAGCACCTGTTAACTTAGGATGATGGTAATGTGTATTACTACATATTTGCATTTCTGCATGTTTTTATTTTTACAAAGTTAAAAAGTCAGGAAACAACAAGAGTGGGATGCTGTAGGTGTGCGATCCGTTACTATGGCAACTGGGTAAGGGGCGTGGGTGTGAGGCGTGGGTTGGGGCATGATCTGGGGTGCAGTTGTAGGGCAGGGGTGTGGGCTGGGATGCGGGCGTGGGGTGGGGGCTGGGGCATGGGTGGGGCTGGGAGTGGGTGTGGCCTGGGGCGGGGGCTGGGGCGGGGGCTGGGTGCGGGCCCATCCTGGAGGAGCAACACAGAAGGAATCGCATTTGGGCCACCTACTGCATGCCAAGAACTGTGCTGGATGTTTTCTTGTAGGAAGTTATTTTAAAGAGAAATGTAGCAAAGATGCAGAAAACATATAGAATTATGCATAACGTAAATTGTCCCTGAATCAATGCTGCGGCATGAACCTTAAAATAAGCAGTGTTTCCCCGAGGGACATTTGGCAATGTCTTGAGGCATTGCTGTTCTCACAACTGTGAAGCCACTGGCGTCTAACAGGTAAAGGCCGGGACACTGCTGGACACCCTGTGTGCGCAGGACAGACCACAGCACAGAACACCCAGCCCCCAAGGTCAATAGTGCTGACCATGAGAAACGCCGAGGCAAGCGCCACTGTCAAGAAACAGGATAAGGACAGAGCAACCCGCCCGCTTCCCAGTCAAGCCCTTTCCTCACCGTCTGAGCGTGTACTCCTCGATGTTTGAATTTAATCCAGGCTCTTCCACTAACACGCTGCATTACCTTGGACAAGTTCCCTTAAGTTCTCTGTGCCTCATCTGCCCGTCTGTAAAATGGGAACACTGGAAGTGTCCCGTCCGAGGGCTGCTGTGGGGCTCACGAGTGGAGCAGCTAGAACACTGCTGAGTGCGGACCGTGTGTGCCCACGGCCACCTCGTCCAGGGTGTTTTAGCCTGCCGGGGCTTTACGTCTCTCTGCGTGCCGGCAAAGCTCCATAATTCCAGCCCTGGGGGAGCTGTGTTTCTCCACGCCCACGGCCTGAGTGGGCATTTCACGGGACAGTAGGAAGCCCGGCTCGGTGGTGCACCTGCCTGGCGCTGGCTCAGGTGGCTCTCCTGGGCCTTGCTCCCCTGCTGGTGCCTGGATGGGCTGCTCGCCCTCCCCGACCCGTTTCTCTGTCCAGTGAGTGTCAGAGGAGGGCCTCGTAATTCTTCAGGAAGTTGGGCAGAAATAGAGCAGATGCCAAATTGGGTTTGACGCAGGGACGTTCCCCCAATGTGAAAAGATATTAACTCCATGACACTTCCGGTGTTGCTGTATCAAATATCTTTGGCCCAAATCATTTTATTATTTACCTGTTTTTCAGCATTTACACAGACCACCTGGAACTTAGCAGATCCTTAATATTAAGGTTCCGTTCGCCTTTTCTGAGATCACTCCTCTCACTTCTGCCCTGGCAATGGACAACAAGAGATTTCTCTAACCCTTCAGGACCAGAGTTTTCACACCAGTGCAAAGCAAGCTTTGTTGAAAGGAAATGGGGTTGAAGGTGACCACAGATGGAAATGCTCCCCATAGCGAGGCTCAATGCCACCGAATTTGGTGACCAGCGCTTTCACCTGGGGTTTGTCATTCAGGACTCCCTCCGAAGCAGTAAAGCACAGAGGGTCCAGGACGCTGTGGGTTGCCACCTGGACTTCCTGTCCTCTTGCCGTCCCTACTGCTGGGGGTGTCAGCTGCGGACAGCACCCTACCACATCCTTCCCTGGGAGTCAGGGAACTGTCTCTCCCTTCTCCAGAGCACAAGTTGTGGGTATTGCTCTTGCCTAAATTTGGACAACTCCAAAGGACAGTCTATCCCCAGAGCTCCAGTGAATTTGATTGTGATCTTAGGACATTACAGTTCAATTTCTGATTTCCTTCCTCCCTCAAATGCTGTGTTTTAGAGAACACTCCACAATAAACTTCGTCATGCAGATCCAGTTACTCAGGAAACTGAAGGTAGTGGTCCAAGAAAATCAACTCGAAAATGAGCTTTTGGACTCAAATCACTCCCTGGGCCTGGCAGTAAGGATCCTATCACGGTGATAAGAGGAGCACAGACTGCAGGAGGAATTCAGTGCACATGTTTTAGCTTTCATCCTTGTGGACCGGGGCGGGATAAGACTGAAAGGGAGTGTACCAGCAGGTGCAATTTCTCAGGATTTTGACAGTTTCAGGGGCTGTTGTGGTTATAAGGATTAAAGAATCGAATGTCTGTATCTCAAGGCAAAAGACAGTGAAGGACTGAGGGTGATTAATCACCAATTTAATGCTAGTTTTAAAACCAGAAGGTATACTTGGCAACATATGCAGATACTTATTTAGAGCTATACCAAGGCAGAGGATGTGAAAAGTGAGAGGACTTACACCTTGAATGTAAGAGTAGCTGTCTTCTAGAGGCAGTTAAATTCCCAACTCCAGCAAGTTCTAGGTTGAAGACAGAGCTCTAATTAATAAGGAGAAAGATTCTGCAATAGCAGAAACCAAAACCAAACCCTGCATGCACCATCGTTGGAGGCACCTTGAAGTTTCCTCCCAGCTACTTGGTTGCAGGTTGACTTCACAGAAACTCTCCCGCTGTGGAAGGGTGAGCCAGCTGGGGTCTCTGGGAAGCAGATGGTCAGATGGCTGGGAGTGTCATAAGTTGAGTGTTCTATAATGCCTAAAAACAAGTGATAAGGCACATGACTGAGCCTGGAGAGCCATCAGACTGAGACAGACTTGATGAAGTTTGCCCCAACATGGAGTTCTGCAGCAGTCCCATACTTTGAATCTGTCAAAAGCCTGAGGAATTGCACCTGCTAGTACACTCCCTTTCAGTCCTATCCCGTCCCGGTCCACCGAGGATGAAAGCTAAACCAAGTGTACCGAATCCCTGCTACAAGTTTTGCTCAATGGAGCCAGAACCTTGAACCAGCATTTTGCTTGGTCATTGCCTAAAGACCACCACAGGAAGACGGTAAACTAAGTTCAAACGTTGAGGGGGACCCTGAAGGGTCTAACGGCTGAAGGTTAGCTTCTTGTCACTGGCGATGAGTTATTATGTGATGGAAGTGTTGAACGGTGCATCCCCTCGTTTGCCACAAAGAAAAACAACACATCCCCTAAGAATGGCTTTGCATAGCATCGCCTCAGACAGATTCACCCCCTTCAGAGCAAAGGGAATTCATCAGCAGTTACATCACTGGACAGTGAGATCCTTTGAGCCTATTAAATATGACACTGATAGAGTTGAAAGCGCAACTGAGGCAGTGTCGTGGAGGGGATTGCCTGTGAGAATAGGGAGCCACTCATCCTAAATCAAAGGCCATTATATTGAATTGGGACCCCAGTGTGAAGAGTACATGACTCAGGGAACCAGCGTTTGAAAGTAGGAATGGCCCACTTACCATCAATCCTATCTTGAGGATTTTGGTATTCCTGTCCCTACAACCCTGTGGGCTTAGAAATCCGAATTTATAGACAGGGAAGGAGTCCAATAGGCTCAGAAAGCATCCTTTCTAAGTGACAGCCACCAGCCAGATGCTTCTTACACAGGCAAGGAAGGGTGTTTCCACCTGCTAGGCTGACCGATGCTGACCTCAGGACAAGATGGCACTGCCTTTATACAAAGGAGCCAGATGTCCGTGCTGCACACCCTCCTAAACTGACACCCGCCTATGACCTGGGCAGGGGAGGGTGGCCATGGGCTGTGGTGTCTGGCAGGTGAGGTTCTAGAATAACACAAGGCAAAGGACACATGTCAGCAGAGAGTAGCCAAGTGGGAGAGAAATCTAGACAGGGATGCTGAGAAGAGAGATGATGAGTATCCACTGTGGCACCAAGACCGACTACAGCCGTCGGGCTGGAGTGCATCCTGCTAACCTGCCTCGTCTACTCTGTGTCCCAGGAAACAAGACCACTCAGTCTCTTGAAGGAGCATTCTAGATGGAGTGCACTTACCGCATGAGGTAAGTCTGGGCAGCACGAGGGGTGGACTGTAATGGGTGCTGTGGTCAGCTGCATCTATTCCTCCTTCAGGACAGAGGCACTCATTCTCCCAGGCTGAGCATGGGATACTAACTGCTAACACCTAAATCAGTCCCTGCAAGCTGCCCTCAACTGAAGGGTCTTGCCTCGTCCAGGCTATGATGTCTTCAGAGACAGCCCGCACGAATGAGTCATCAATGCAGCAGAATAAATGCCAGACCCCTTTTTCAAGTTTTAACAGCTTCGAAGGCCACCTCATCTCCAAAGTTGACCACAAGACATTCTGAGTTTATTTTTTGGGGGGGAGCAAATTTTAGTTCAGCTCTCCCTCTGCCAAACCCTGCTTCCTTTGCGCCTCTGCAGGTGCTGATCCTGAGAAGGCTTCCTGATGTCCTCTTGCACCCTTGTCTCCATCTCAGGGATGTGGCCTGGAAGCGGGTTGGGGGTAGACTCTGGACGCAGCCCACCCAGGCTCAAGTTCAGCTCTGACACTATCAACGTGGCCGTGGGCAAGTTGCTTACCTCTGGGTGCCTCATGCTCCTTATCTGCTGACTGCAGCTGTGAAGCCTACCCCTAGGCTGTAGGAGAAGTGCCGTATAAGTTAGGAGGCTAGAGCCCTGTCTGCCACCAGCAGCACTATGGAACTGATCTCCATCAATATTGCCATAACAATAATAACTATTATTATTATTTATTGCTTTTATTATGGCTGTTTGTTAAGGATGGGGTTTATGCATTTAGAATTGGCTTCATTAGAGATTCTGCTAAGAGCTTTTGACTGTGACTTCATCTAGCATCACTGTTTCTCAATTTTCTCCTTACAAAATGGAAATAACAGTGCTGATGGAATACACTTGTTACTGTGGCCATTCATTCAGTTCCTCTTAGGAAAAGCCACTCAGCTAATTGCCTAACACCTCCTAAGTCTTCAGCAAATGCGAGTTGTGCTGATAGGAGCAGCATTACCTCACTCACGTGAGCAGCTACTCAAAGGCAGGTGCGTGCTGAGTGCTTTACAGGTCATATCTCCTTTAATTCTCAGAGCCTTATTTGACAAATAATTTGTCACAATGTTTCTACGTTGCCAGAGATGAGATTCAAGCCCACCTGGTCTTAAGCCAGAGTCGCATTAGCTGCCACCTTGTCCAGCCACTGAAGCCTTTTTGGATTGATGTCCTGCTGCCTGTGTCCTCTCTCGCGGCACATCCTGGGGCAGGTTTCCTGTCTTCCTGCTGCTTCCTCACCCACGTGCTGCCCGTGTCATGAATCATCCCACTCCTGCTTTTCATGGTGTTTTTTCCTGGCCGACTCTTGCGGTCAGAACTTCTGTCCTATTGACCCCGGATTTGCAGTTCCTGGCCCAGTGCCGGCGCGGTGAACTTTCCCCAGTAACCGGTGGGATGCCCTTCCATCCCCCAGCCCAGGCCTGCGCCATGTCTCGCGTGCACTTTGGGTTTCTCTTTAGAGTACCATGTGGAGTCATCTTTTTGAGAAGGTCACAGAGGGTGGCACCCCTCGTTAAGATTTCTTACACTGGAATCCCTGCCGAACCTCACCCGGAGCCAACACCTATCCCCGAGCTCGTCCTTCGAGCTCGGGAGACACACTTTCCCAGTGCGCATCCAGAAGGGTTTCCATAGCAATCGCGGCCACTTCCAAGGCGACAGAATGTCTTGTCCCACATCCGTTTCTCCTCCCTGCGTGCCGCTCAGTTGACACCGGCAGTTGGGATGGGCCTCAGATCGCCTTACCAAATGATCCACAACTGGCAGGAGCAGGTGCACCTGTGAAATAAATTACTCAAGCTACATAAAAGGCTGATGCAGCATCTTCTTAAAACTCCAGAGAGGCCTGCTTTCATCAGCTGCACCGTCTCTGTGTTAAAAGGCTCCCTGTCCGGGGAGAGGAGCATGGGTGAAACCCACGAAGAGTCGGCCCTGGGACAAGTAAGTGCAATACGAATATATCTGTGCTTTCGGTGATGATTTTCTGTACTCACTGCTTGCTGCCTCCAGGGTCATTTTACACCTGATGCACCTTCACAGCTGCTGAGGCCTTAGCATGCCTTTGAGATGTTTAAGGACAGCCTAAGGGAAAACAAAGCCCAAAGGTTCAGGCACAAATGCTGACATTGGTTACATGTCCAGTCCACTTCGCAGCTGTGTGACCCTGGGAAAGTGTCTTAACTGTTCTGTCTCTTAGTTTCTTCATCAGTTAAAGTTGGGTAATCATAGTAATCCTATTCATAGGATGGTTGTGAGGATTTAGCTGGGTTAACATCAGCACATTTCCTGGTATAAATACACACTGAGAATATGTTGCTTAAATGAATACAGCCCTTGCATGACCTGAGTTTCTTTACATATCACAGCCAGAGTTCATCTACATTAAACTTCACCTTGTCTCTGGAAACCCCCCGATGGCCTCCTTTTCCTCAAGGACCCTCAGCTTACAGGACTTACCTGTCTTGAGCTTTAGACTGACTCTCCCATGGGTGGGCATCTTTTCAAGCACCTGCCTCTGTGGCGTTCAGTGTCGTGGTGAAGCTGAGGCTTCAGGAGTGAGCAGAGGACACAGCACATCAGAGCGTCCCCGCAGCTGCCCCCCGAGAGTGCGGCTTTTTGGCCTCAGTTGTGAGTGGGGACAGGGGTCCTGCCAGCTCCTCGCCCTCCTGGAGTCTCTTCCATGTGGACCAGGTGCCGAATTGAGCTGGTTCCCTCGCCCAGAGGAAGCCATGGTGGTGACGTTGCACCAAATGCAAAACTAGTAAAGTTGAAACGTTAATATTAAGAATTGTTTATGCCTGCAATACTCATTTAGAAAAATGTTATTAGAATATCCCATTGCCAGTACCACAAAGAATTAAACATCAAGGAATAAAAATAATGACAAATATGTAAGATTTAGATTAAGTGTTTAAACCAATATTAAGGGTAGACATAAAATATTCTGGAAGAAAGAAACAGGAAAGCTATTTACAAGATAGAGAAAAAACAATTTTTTTCCTGAGGTAAATTATCACCAGATAATTATTTATTCAATGTAATTCCAATCAAAAGTCCAATAAAAATTTGACCCTCGACAATTTCAGTTGGAAACATATCTAGGTTCAAGGTATTCAAAATACTCATGAATAGGTAATCGAAAGAAAAGAGGTCCCTTCATATACTGGAATATAATTAAAATATATGTAATATTGTACTACATGTGTGATATGTAAAACAGCATATATATGCATATATGTCATATTAGAATAAAAACAGCATAAAATCCAATAAAGTTGGAAAAGGCAGACTCTTTGGAAATAAAACTTTATCTCTCTACCACACACAGAATGCAAAAGTAAATCCCAGACATATTATAGAGCCAAACATCAAAAGTAAACTGTCAACATCCTAAAAGAAAATGTAGATGTATATTTTTACAGTATTTTAATGTGGTAAGTCTTTCCATGTAAGCCATGAAATGTGACAATCACAAAATGTATGTCTTTTTACTACACACATTTTTTTAAAAGCAAAACTTTTCTGAGACAAAAGATTCCATAACCAAAATCAAAGCACATTGACATGTACTTAGAACACACGTTTTTATCATAGTAAGTGCTGGAGGTAATATGCAAAGAGCTCCCAAATAAAAAGCGACCAGCAGCCCTGCAGATGGGTGAGAGCTCTGAGCAGAGAGGCGCTGGTGTGTTTGGTGGAATTTACTGCCCACCCGCCTCCCGGGTGATCAGAAATCTGCAAAGTAACAGCACAGTGAGAGAGGCCACCTCCACGGCCTCAGATCTGAAGATGTAAGGTTAGCCCTCCCGTCAGCACCTGCTAGAGAGAGACGACTTGGTAATTCTCGTTATTAATAGATTTACCTTTTATCCCAGAAGCCAACGTCCAGAAATACAGTATTCCTGCAGCATTTATGATGGAGAACCAAAGACTCCCGACATGTCAGTAGGAGTTCATGGTGAATGGCCTGTGCGGTCACAGGGTCCCCTGGCTGCACACCCCAGAGGGCGCTGGCTGGACGGGGCCTTGTATTTGGGGTGGGCTGGCCGTGAGCTGGCGAGTCACCTCCTCATCTCCCTGCCGCCTCCACAAGCTTCACGGGCCAGAGCCCTAAGGAGAGGACGGCGCGTGTCCACCCACTTCCCTCGCCCCGCCAGGGGACAGGCGCCCGGGGGACCCGACAGTGGCCAGCCACAGGCGGCTCGTCACAGGATGGGGCCACGGCCAGAGAGTGGTGGAAAATCCCGGGGATGTGCAATGCGTGGAGTTTGCTTATGGCCGCGAACGCAGTGGCGTTTTGCTTTGCTTATGCGTGTGTGTTTCCATGTGTACTGGACCAGGACTTGTGTTCCCAAATGGGACAAGGTCCCTCAGTGTCCATCCGGTGACTCTTCTTTAACGATGTGACCCAGATGTCATCTAAATTCATTAACTTTTTCTCTGCTTGATGTAGCAAATAATTGTGGGGTGTATGTTGTTGATATGTCCCACTATGACAATTTCTATTCTCTACATTATGTACGTTGAGGCTAATTTATTAGGAGCTCAGAGGTATGGGGTTGTATTTTACCCTTACCTTATATATTCATAAAAACTCTCTTGGTCTGAAAGTCTACATTGCATGGCTTTAAATAGCTAAGCCACATTTATTTTGGTTATTATTTGTCTGGTTTATCTTTTTCCATATTTTTGCATTCAATGTTTCTGGATTAAATCTCTCAAGCACAGAGCATCACTGGAGTACTTTTATTCCATCTAAAAGTCTTTTAAGAAAGAAATTTGTCTATTTATAATGGGTAGAGTTTTGCAAGATTTTTAATTTTTATTTTCTTGACATTTTGTCGAATTTTTTGTTAAGACTCATCAGCCCCTCACATTTATTAGCCTTTTATTTGGACTGATCACTTTAGGCTTATTTATTTTTATTGTTTAGTTTATTTTTTCCTACTGGTTTTTAAATTATTCACTTCATTTATGTTCTTCAAATATTGCCGTTGAATTTTCAGCATCATAATTAGTCTTACTTGATTGCCCTTCAAACAAGAGGGAATTTTAATTCTCACATACTAATTTATGTTTTTTGACAGTTTAAAATTTTTGTCTTAATTCATTTTATAAACCACAGATTTGACACTTTTATTATTTTATTCAATGTCTGCTTCTATTGACTCATGTTTACAAACTTTTTTAGCTGTTGAGGTTTATCTTCCCTTCTCATTTCTCCTATCTTCCTTCTGTTGTTTTTCATTCTTTCCAAAATAAATATTTTAGAAATTACTTAAGCATTGTTCTATTAATGATAGTCTTTTTTTTGTTTGTTTACTTGATCATGCCTTTATTCCTGGATAGTTTGTTGAATTCCCAATTCTAAGTTGATAGTTATTTTCTCTTAGCACTTTGACTAGATCATTTTATGGTTTCTGGCTTCTGGTAGCTGTGGTGCCACTGCTCCTGCTTCCCCTCCCCCTCCTCCCCTCCTCCCTTCCTCCTCCTTCAGTTCTTCTTGCTTTTAAGAAACCACTATTCATCTGATTATCATTCCTTTATTAGCAATTTGTCTTTTCTCTTTGAATATTTGTAGTTTGCCACTTTGCAGCATCATGCTGTTTCATGGCCAGGTGTCAGGTTGGATTTCTGTTTAACTATTATACTTGGCATACCTGTGTCCCCTGTATTTGTGGACACATGTCTTTCACAGGTCAAGAAAATTATCAGCAATTCCAGTTTTAAATATTACATGTTCTCTGTTCTCTCTGTGTTTAACTTCTAGGACGTCAGTTAGATATAAACAGGTATACATATTCTTCAACGACACTGAAGTCAATTTTATATTCTCCACCTCTTCACACCATTATTAGGCATCCTGGAAAATGTCTTCAGGTCGCTGTTCTGTATCTGGTTCTGCCTTCTCTAGTGTTTAATTGCCCGTTGGCCTCCCCCCTCAGCTGGGCCCCCACCTGCATTCTAGCACCATTCTAGCTGGAAAACCTGGAAAAGCTAGAGACCATATTTTAAAGATTCTCTTGAAATCAGGATCACCAGGACTCCAGTGGGAAATCTGAGCAGTGGAGAAGAGGTGGCACTTGTGGTTGGCCCCGGCTCGCAGGACTGAGAACAGGCGACGGTGGCACTGGGCATTCTGTTGTCTTCTCTCCGGCCTCTGGGTGATGGTCAGTGTCAGTGGCCGCTGCCCCATCTGCTGTCCCATCCCGCATCGGCGTCGGGCACCCCTCGGGCGTCCTGAAGGCGAGCGTGTGGGTGTCCGTGGGAGAGGAGTCGGGTCCCATCCAGTGGCAGCATCCATGGGAAGGCCCTGGGGGGGTTGGGGAGTCATTTCAGGTCACACCGTTATATGGAAGGAAACTGAGTCCCCAGATACAAGCCTATATTCACACACCTAGAGTGGTGCATCTTCTGTCACGTACACAACCCTGGCTAATATGCTGCTTGTTGTACTTTTAATTTAGAAGAAGTTCTATTTCCGAAAGTTCTCCTCCTTTTGTGAGTCAAAACTTAGAATACAGTTACCAGTGGCTGGGGCAGGGCAGGGAAAGGGGAATTCATGCTTAGTTGGTATGGAATTTCTGCATGGGAGATGGAAACGTTGGGTTTTGGATGGTGGTGACAATATCAGCACAATATTGTGGATGTAATTAGCACTACTGAACTATATATTGAAATGTGGTTAATTATATATTTGATTGTGGTAAGTAGGGACATTTTAGGTTATATATATGCTAATAAAATGAAAACAGAAATGTACAACACAAGTGGAGAAACTTAATGTCAACTACAGACCCTTGTTAAATAGTACGGATATAATAGTCTTTCATCAGTTTTAACAAAGCACATGCTGGGCGAAGTGTCAATAATGAATGGTGTATATGGGAAGTCTGCACTGTTTGCATGATTTTTCTGTGAACCCCAAAATACCATCCTTTATTTCTTGAAATATTCCGTAAAGCAATTTATTTTATATTCTGTATCTCATTTCCAGTATCAGAAAACATGTTGGGGGAGGCTTAATTTGTTGTTTGTCATTTCTGCTGATCATTTTCTTACGTATTTGGTGAATTTCATTTGTAAAATCATGCCCAGTTGAATTTAATATATGGGAATTCTGAGGGCCCGCATTTGGGGAGTTTTCCTCCCAGGAGGATGTGCAGCCGCTTCTACCAGGACCGATTTTGTGGGACCTTCCTAAGAGCACCCTAATATCACTCACGTGTCCCCAAATGCCGTGTGAGCCTGTCAACCCCCCTCTCTTACTGAGTGCTCCAGGCAGATTCCTCCCGAGGTCTGTAGTTCCCGCTTCCCGGGGAGCCAGCCTGCCTGCGGGGTGCTGGGTTTGCGCTCTGAGGCCTGCACGCCTTCTCTCCAGGTTGGGGTCTTCGGTTCAAAGCTGCAGGGATGAGTGAGTGCATCGTTTCCTTTCTCTCCCACTAGGCACATTTGCTTCCGGATGTTCCACATCTTTGCTTGGTAGTCAAAGAAGAGGCAAGGCGTCAACAACGTGTGTTCCTAACTTTTCCAGAGAGCACCCTAACGGCAGCCCCCTAACTCCAGCACGGAAGATTTGAAAGCCGAATCTCAGAGCCCGCTCATACCACAACAGAGGGCAATGCATTTTAGCAGGGTTGTGTTATGTCTACTTATGTATCACTCACTTATTACTCTGCCAGTATTGGTGGAGTCACGTGTGGTCCCCAAATCCTCTTTCAATGTGAAACAAATTATATTTATTTGCAAATTATCTTTGACTTTTAAAGCTTGTAATGTGTCACTATATTATGATACATGATGTTTTCTCGTCTAATTTTGTTTCCTTTCTATCTAAGTGAGTTGGAGAAGGTGTGGATGGAAATACGATAATGCTGTGCTTATAATGTACTTATGACAGCTGTTGACATCACCCCAGAGAGAAGCTTGCATTGCAAAAAGAACAAAACCAGGTAGACAGAAATGAGAAGGACAATAAAACTGAGAGAGTAATAAAAAAGTTTTCCTTTAAGGAAAAGAACTTTGACTATAAACAGGGAAATTCACCAATTTCACAAAATGCGTTTGAAAGAGTTTCATGGAACTGGTATATATAGATAAAAAGTGTGGACATCCTGTTACTTATGAGACTCTAAATGCAGAATATCTTCTATAATGTCCATGTATGTGGAGCTAATGATGCAATATATAATGCATATATCACTAAAGGAATTCAGCATTCCCAGGTATGAATTGATAATTTCTTACAGACCTAGTAAAAGTCTATAAAACCAAAACAGCTGCCAGCAGGGCCAAAGTCGAGTCGGCCCTGGTTTTGGAGTCAGGAAATGTCACGGTGGCGGTTAGCCGGGTGAAAGCGGGCATCAGAGTGCTACATGCTGACAGGGTACATGGATTAAAGTAGGTGTCTATATTTCATTTCATGAAATATAGTAGACCTATATTTCAAACCCAGATAAACTCCCAGATTCTTCTTGTGAAAATCTGAGTCACTACTTCATTAAACTGTGGCTTTCTCCTCGTGATTCTTACCCTGAATCTCTTAACTTGGAGGGAGCCCATCAGGCTGTGTAAATCAACTTAAGGAATTAAAGCTGTTTTTAATTGCCTGCTTATGATGTGTTAAGGACAAATTTAGGTCTAGAAAGTAAAGCTCCCTCTCCTAGGGTGAGCTGGAAAGCAGATGCTTCCTCTTCCTTGCAGTTAACTTGGATTTTCTCTCCTAGTGGAAATTTAACAGAAGGCTAGTGATTTGATATCTAAGGGCTACAAAAGTACCTGCCTTATATATGAACTCCTGATATTCTGCCCTAAAACTGGTCCTTCCACTTATCTTTCCATCTGAGATAGCCCATTATATATGCTATACTCATATAATTTTCATTTGTTTGAGCTTGGTACAGCTGGTTTTGGGAAAAAATGTTTTGAGAAAGTAGCTTGACTATAAATGCATTTGCTTCACAATAATTAATTTGAACAAACTCCAAAATTATGCTTAATAACTTTTCAGATCCTAATTAGGGCCAAATAAATGGCTTCCATTTATAGCAGAACGAATCTGATTAGTTTCTTGTTTGGTGTGCTACAAGCATGCAAAATATCCACCCTGAGGGGCCACTGAGCAAAATCCAAAACTTCAGATTTATTTAACCACGATTGCAAATTTATAAATTGCAACAGACTTTCCTAATTAATTTTGCATCATGCTAATGATTTTGCTTTGTAACAACTGTTTATATTAGGAGGAATCACAGCCAGATCTGGAGCCATTTGCAGTCACTGTTAATATGGATAGAAATGAGCAGAAACAATAGGGAAAGCAACTTTCAGGGACATGGCTCCTGAGAGGTAATTACTGGTTCCACCAAATGTCTGCTGAAGCAATCCATTCAATGGCCATCATTTAGTAAGACCCCATTATATTAGGTATTTTACAGCTAATTTTACTTGCAACTGAAATGTTTTCTGCTGAAGGAAATTATTATCCAAATGTCTATGGCAAGGCTGGATGTGCAAGAGTCAAATGGGTCCAGATTTTGAGAAAAACAAGTGACATGGGCGGATGATCAGGCAAATATAAGGGGTCATAGAAAGGGCAGTGGGTCATAGGTGGAAACCTGGACCTGGTACATGTCCATTGCTTAATAAGAATAACTCTAAGTGGGCAACTGGAGGTGCTACCCTATGGCCAAGAAAAACGGGTGCAGGCAGAGGGAGAGAAGAGACTAGGGATGTGAACGGGAAGATAGAGGCAGTTCAGAGTGTCTTACTAGAGTCTGCACAAATGGAGTCATAACTGTGTGTTAGAAAAGAGGCTTCCAGAAGCTGCTGGAAAGCAGCTTCCAGATAGTTGGGTTAAGGAGGTGAATAAGGGGCAGTCAAAGATTTTCTGAATGAAAAGCTCCATAACTAAGAAAATGCAGGGTCGGCAGCTCACAGGGAGGATGTGGATTTCTTGGGCTGTGACTCCTTGCAGTTGATGTTGGGTCTTCTAATCAGTATCCCTTGTGTTGCCATTCTCAGAAAAGATATGAATACGTTTCCAAGGAGCAAGCATCTCGGCTTGTGGTGGATCTTATGGGTTTTAGGCTCAGGTTGTGTTTCAAAGTCCAGCCCATGGGAAGAGTCTTGGAAATCAGACAGCGCTTCTCAAGAGGGTGCTCAGAGCAGAATCTGAGGACTTAGCTTCAGTAAATCAGGCTGGAGGATGTATAGAAATGGCATACTGTTCCCAAACTATTTAGTTTTCTAGACTCCACCTGCTCACGAGGACTCTACTTCGAAGCTTGAGGGGTGGGGGGAGCCTGGAATAGAAAAGCAAACATATAAGCAGACAAATTTCAAATTGAATTTGATGAGATGCAAGTTAATGTTCATTAGGTACAAATTCTAGTAATCTGCTTCAGGTTTAAGAAAAGGAGTGACCCCATGGCTAAGCGAATGTCTCACTTTTCCAAGGACAGAGGTGGGGATTTACGGAGAGGGAAGGGGGCGGGGGCAGGGAGCCTGCAAAACCATTTGTGTTCATTGTACACGGACGGAGTCAGTGGTGGCAGGACAGGTGCTTAGTCATCCTGTAAAGCAGGTAGCAGCACCATAAAAAGTGTCTGAAGAAGAAATCAATTTGACGCATACGTTTGAGCTGCTGTAGAAGAGCAAATGGCATTGTTGCCGCCTCCTCATTTCTTCCAAAGTTCCAGTTGGGACTATTAGGGGCCGGTGAAATATGCTGAGTGAACACATGGTTTACTGGAAAGAGGAGACAGCTTGAGACTGCTTTAAAAATGAAACCTTTATGACCTGTCCTGCTAGAAAGAATAATGAAGTCCTTCATATTGAAAAGAAATGACACCAGATGGTAATTCTAATTCATGGGAAAAAATAAGAGCACTAGAAGTGGTAAATATGTGGGCAAATACAAATTTTTGAACTATATCTTTCCTTTTCTTATTTCTTAAAGAAATGAGGTTATTTAATGTAATTATTATAATACTGTAATGTTTGGTTTAAGATCTAATATATAAGATGTAACATATTTGACAAAAATAACATAAAAGGAGAGGGAAGAAATGGATCTACGTTTCTAAATTCTATTGGAATTAAGTCGATATTAACCTGGAGTAGCTTCCAAAGATGCATATTATCATCTTTAGAGCAACATTAAAAACTAATTTTAAAAGAAGGAAAAAAAGAAGGAAGAACAGTTGGTGGAGGAGAGCGCATCAGGCCCTCCTTCCCTGGGGCAGCTGGGCCCCTGCTCACCGAGCACAGGAGCTTCAGGCCAAGCATCCCATAGCCCCCAGCCTGCCTCCAGATGAAGGAATTCATATTTAATTGTCAAACAAGCAGACCCGTCTGGTAATACGGTGGAGTGCCCGCTCTGAGGCGCGGGTAATCACCAACAGATTTTTTCTTTCGTTAAATGCATTTTCCCTGAATCCAATTTTGCCTAGTCAGATCAATGCGTTTCCCATGACACCGATTGTTTGAAGTGAACCCCTGATTCTAGAATGGCTGAGGGCAAGCTTGCTCATTCATTCATTCAATTTGAGTTTCACTGCTTTGTATGTTTTACCCTGGTTGGCACAACCTCCATCCTTAGAGAGACTATAAATTTTGGGGGTCAGGCTGAGTGCATCCAAAAAAGCTATGTCAAAGGCATACACACTGCACAGCAAGAGGAGGGGCAGCTAGAGGAGGGAGGACGGGGATAGGTAGGGTCGCTAGTTAGAAATTTTATGGAATCCCTTCTTTCTGCTCACGGCTATTCCTTGACTCACATTTGAAATGGCACTTCTCTTTTGCAAGCTATTTTAAATTTGAGTTTGAGTTTTCAAGCATTCATAAACATCCATTCAAAGCACAGTATTGTATGAATATGCTATTTACATATAAGAATATGTAGGAGTTGGGAGATGGCAAATATTTTAACTTCCCTTGGTGGATGAACAAATGAAGACTTAAAGAGGTTAAGGAATCTATTAAAAATGACCAAGCTAATAGAAGGAAATATCATCATCCAAAACTGTTAAAATAATCACATCTACCTCTATCTAAATATTCTGGAATAGCATTTTGATGTCAAGATATTTCCAGGGCCGATCTTGTCCGAGCTCCTTTCTTCACTGAAAGATTCCTTCACCTTCCTGCTCCAACTCTAACTTGACTCATCAGAAGTCGAGTTCTTTGCTGCAGCCTCTTAACTGAAGACTAGTTGAGCATTCACTGCTCATCACGGTCTCCAGTGGTGTGTATGCCCCCTTCCTTGCCATTCCTGCTTCCAAAGGATTTCTCTTTCTCCCTTCCCCACGCCCCCCAAAAACATTCCCTAGAAGAGGTAATAACGGTGCCCACCTCATGAATTAAGTTATTCAGTTAATCATTGTGAGTTAAATGCTTGCCCGGGATTGCCTCATATTAGCTAGTATTAGTATATTAGAATTATTATTATTAACAATGTAAGTTTTAAGTAGTGCAACTGTTAATCTGGTCATATCATAAAAGCCAGTATCCTTTTCTAAAGATAAACACTACAACTGCCTAAATGTGCATTTAACATTTAGAGCAATTCTTATTCAGGGAAGCTGGTTTTATATTCATGACAAGCATTTTCAATTTTAATATGTTTGCTTACATGAGATGCAGATTGTAATTTAATAGCACGCTGTTTAATTATGCCTTCATTTGTATAAATTGTAATGTTGCTGCTGAATAAATGAAATAAAAATCTCTTTAATTTCCTTCTCAATATTTAATTTAAACCAATGATAAACAGCGGCCGTTTCTTTGAAGCAATGTTAATTAATATTCAAAAGACTAAATTTGTTTTAGGATGTATGGTATGTGTGGCATGTTGAAAGCATAATTGACCTGGAAATAAGATTGATAGAGTTAAATAACCTCTAAACAGAGGAAGACATACTATACCATCCCATTGGATACATTTTTACCAATAGAAAAATGGACAATATGGGCTTTATATTTTCAAAGTGCTCCTATAATTGTTATCCAATATACAGCTCAGGATTTAGCTTTAGAAATAATTCATACACATGCCACTTAATTATTTAACGTATCAAAGCTTTAAGGTTTGATTGGGCCCCCGGTGTACATCCTTTTAAAGAATTAAGAGGAAGATGAGGGGCAGGGGACGACGGTACCGCTAAAGCCTTCCACCCTCGACCCCAGACCTGGCACCTGGGCTGCAGAGATGAATAAAACACGATGGCAGCCCTCTGTGGCTCTTCACCCTAGAGCGAAGGGGGCGGGGCACAGGCAGCTGTACTCCTTCCAGAACAATCCATGCTGTTGAGGAGAATCTGGTGCCAAGGGCAGGGGAAGAAAGGGGGGGCACAGTTAGCCCTGTCAGTCACCACCCTTAGTCATGGCCACTCCGAACTTCTCTACTCCCGTCCACCGAGCTTCAAGCCTCCACCATGCGGCCATGGCCTGGTGACTTCTAGGAACTGGTCCAATACTTGTCATGCACGTGTGGACACCGAGGCCCAGAGAGGATCAATGATTTAGGCGGGAAGACAGAGCAAGCAAGCAGCAGACAGAGGAAGTGAATCCCAGAGTGTGGCCTCAAAGTCCGTGTGATTAGCCCTCCCAAGTGCTGGGGACTTTGCAAAGAATGTCCAGCGGCCCAGGGAGCGGTGGGACTGGGAGGGCCTGGGTTTGCAGCGGCGGAGACCTCACGGCCTGCTTCCAGCCGAAGGCAGTGGACAGCGGAAGACACCAAGGGCCCCACTCCCGCCTGGTTCCGAGCCAGATGGGACGGGAGTCCCAGCAGCGGAGCCCAGGACAGTGCAACCTGAAGGCGAAGGCTGAGGACACAAAGGCCCTGGGTGCCCGGGAGAACCCTGTCCGAGCACAGAGCGGGCAGCGCCCCTGGGGGCGGGGGCACATCCCCTGACCCTAGGCGGGCTCTGGTCTGAGGCAAGTGGTTGGAGGGCAACGGGTCCAGCCCACCGAGGGGCGGGAGCCAGCGGAGGCGGCAAGGCGGGCGAGCAGGTGTGGGAGGCGGGCAAGCCCCGGAGCGGGAGCGGCAGCGGCCAGCGTCCTGGGCTGAGCCAGGGTCCCGGGCCGGGGGCCGGGGGCGGCCGCAGAGAGCGCCAGTGTGGTGTGAACCGCGATGACCTCCCCCCGGGCCTTGGGAAGCGAGGGCCGCCTCTCGTCCCTGCGGCCACGTGGGAACCAGCTCCGCCTGGTGTCCGCACAGGTCCTGCGGCCGAGGCCGCGGCGTCCCCGACCTGAACGGGGAGGGCAGGAGCTCCAAGTGGGGCCATCCCGCTCCGCATTCTCCCCAGCGGCTGCCTTGAGGCCACCCATCACCTCCCAGGTTCTGAGCAGGGATGGCCTTCAGCCCTGCTGCCCTCAGGAGCTCCTCACACAAGGGGAACCCACAGCTCAGCAGCGGCTGTTTGGCTCCTTTGGTCCCAGGGTCGTCCTTTTTGCTGGGGGGGCAAGACTGGGAGGGGAGCTGACACCTTTGGCCAGACTTCCTTTTCCTAGGCAAGCATACACTGCTGAATGGAAAGGTGGCTGGTTGTATTTTTACTTGTTGGCCCAGCAAGGTCTGGGCTTGACCTTACCTTACCTTGGGTATGCTTGACCACAATCCAGCCAGAAACTCAAACCCAAGCGTGTGAACTGTCAGCCGTCCTCCCTCCCCCCAGCACCCTGGTTCAAACAGTGACCCATCCTTCCAGGTCTCTCACTTTTTCACCCTTTGGACTGCACCCCGCTTTCCATCCCCATGCTCTCTCTTACCCCTCTATCATTTCATGGCTGGCTTACTGCTACTGCAACCAAACTCTTTTCCTGTTTCCTTCTGCCCATTGCAGTATAGCCTGCACTGCTGCTAGATTGAACTTTCAGAATTTCAGACGAAGCATCACTATTGCCCTGAGTGTGAACCTGTGAATGGCTTCCCATTGCCTACAGAATAAAACTTGGTTCCTCATATGCAAGTCCAAGAGCTGCACATGGCTGCTGACGGCAACTCCCCAACCCCTCCCACAACAGGCCCTTTGCCTGAGGGTCAGCTGGCCCACAGGTGTGATTATGTGCTCCAGGCAGAGCCAGTCTGCATCGCAGTTTATTTTAGGGAACACTCTCCTCTTTGCAGCATTTTGTATCCCCACAGACTGCTGACAATTGTATCTCCTTTACAAGATTTTGTGAGGACTGTTACTGCCCTAAATGCCTATATTACGAAACAATAAAGAGCAAAAATCGAGGACTTAACAGCGCAACTGGAGGAACTTGTGAAAGAACAGCAAATTAACCACAAAGCAAATAGAATAAGAGAAATAACAAAGATTAAAGCACAGAAAATTGAATGGGAGTACAAAAGAACAGCAGAAAGAATCAATAAAACCAAAAGTTGGTTCTTTGAGAAAATCAATAAAATCGATGGGCCACTAGCAAGACTGACAAAGAAAAAAAGAGAGAGGATGCAAGTAAACAAAAGCAGAAATGAGAAGGGGTGTGTTACCACAGACCGTAAAGAAGTAAAAGAAATCATAAGAGGATACTATGAACAACTAATCACCAACTAACGAGACAACTTAGATGAAATTGACAAATTCCTGGAGACACACAAAGAAGCCACACTGACTCAGGAAGAAATAGAAGATTTTAACAAACCAATCACAAGTAAAGAGATTCAATCAGTCATCAAAAATCTTCCTACGAAGAAAGGCCCAGCTCCAGAAGGCTTCACAGGGGAATTTTATAAAAAATTCCAGAAAGAACTAACACCAATCCTGTGCAAACTTTTCCAAAAAATTGAGGAAAAAGGAACTCTACTTAACTCATTTTATGAAGCTAGTATAATTTTAATACCAAAACTGGGTACAGATGCTATCAGAAAGGAAAACTACAGTCAATCTCCCTAATGAACATAGATGCAAAAATTTTCAATAAAATATTAGCAAATTGAATCCAATAACACATTAAAGGAATTATACACTCTGACCTAGTGGGGTTTATACCAGGAATGCAAAGATGGTTCAACAGAAGAAAATCAATTAATGTGATACAGCACATTAATAAATCAAAAGGGAAAAATTGCCTGATCATCTCAATGATACTGAAAAAGAATTCAACAAAATTTAGCCTCCTTTTCTGATAAAAACACTCCAAAAGATGGGAATCAAAGGTAACTATCTCAATATGATAAAGGGAATATATGAAAGACCAATAGCCAGCATTGTACTCAATGTAGAGAGACTGAAAGCCTTCCCCCCAACATCAGGTACAAGACAAGGATGCCCACTGTCACCACTATTACTCAACATTGTGCGAGAAGTTCTAGCTAAAGCAATCAGGCAGGACAAAGAAATAAAAGGCATCAAATTGGAAAGGAAGAAGTAAAACTCTCACTATTTGCAGATAACATGATACTATGCTTGGAAGATCCTGAGAAATCTACAGCAAAGTTACTTGAGCTAATAAACAAATTCAGCAAGGTGGAAGAACATAAAATTAATTTGCAAAAATCAGTAACATTTCTATATGCAAGCAATGACCTAGCTGAAGAGTCAGTTAAGGAAAAAATTCCATTAAAAAAAGAGCACTTACAAGAATCAAATACTTAGGAATGAACTTAACTGGGGACATAAGGGACTTGTACACAGAACTACATAACATTGCTAAGAGAAATCAAAGATCTAAATAGGTGGAAAGACATTCCCTGCTCATGAATAAGAAGGCTAAATATAGTTAAGATGTCAATTCTCCCCAAAACAGTACCAATCAAAATTCCAAAAAACTACTTTGAAGATTTGGAAAAGCTAACTACCAAATTCATCTGGAAGGGAATGAGACCCTGAAAAAAAGCATCCTAAAAAGAAGAATGAAGTGGGAGGATTAACACTCCCTGACTTTAAAATCTGTTATAAAGCCACAGTGGTCAAAACAGCATGGTACTGGCACAAATATCGAAGCATTGACCTGTGAGTGCAGAAATAGACCACCAAATGTATGGTCAACTGATTTTTTCACAAGATCCCCAAATCCTCAGAACTAGGACAAAAAAGTTTTTTTTAATAATTGGGCACAGAAGAACTGGCTATCAATAGCCAAGAGAATGAAAGAGGACCCCTATCTCACACCCTACACAAAAATTTTACTCAAAGTGGATCAAACACCTAAATATAAGAACTAGCCAACCATACAACTTCTAGAAGAAAAGTTAGGGAAATATCTTCAAGACCTAGGAATAGGCGGTAGCTTCCTAAACTTTGCACCCAAAGCACAAGCAAAAAAAAAAAAAAAGATAAATGGGGACTCCTCAAAATCAAATGCTTCTGCACCTCAAAAGACTTTCTCAAAAATGTGAAGAGGCAGCCAACTCAATGGGAGAAAATATTTGGAAATCACATATTGGACAAAGGTTTGATTTCCTGTATATACAAAGAAATCATACAACTCAACAACAAAAGAATGAACAACCCAATTATAAAATGGGCTGAAATATGAATAGTCATTTTTCTGAAGAGCAAATATAGATGGCTCAAAAACACATGAAGAGATGCTCATTTTCACTGGCTATAAGGGAAATGCAGATCAAGACTACAAGGAGATACCACCTCACACCTATAAGAATGGCTGCAATTAAACAGACAGGAAACTATAAATGTTGGAGAGGCTGTGGAGAAACTGGGACACTTATGCACTGCTGGTGGGAATGAATAATGGTGCAGCCACTATGGAAGACTGTGTGGCAGTTCCTTAGGAAACTAAATATCGAGTTGACTTATGACCCAGCAATAGCACTACTTGGTATATACCCAGAAGAGCTGAAAGCAATGACATAAACAGACATTTGCACACTGGTGTTCATAGCCCCATTATTCACAGTTGCCAAAAGATGGAAACAAACCAAATGCCCGTCAACAGATGGGTGGATCAACAAAATGTGGTATATACATACAATGGAATATTATGCAGCAGTAAGACAAAATGACGTCCTGAAACACATGACAAAATGGATGAGTCTTGAGGACATAATGCTGAGTGAACTTAGTCAGACACAAAAGGATAGATATTGTATGATTCCACTTTTATGACCAGCATGAAAGTATAATCAGAGGCTTATAATACAGAATATAGGGAACTTAGAGATACACAGAAGCTAGAGACGGGTGAACCATTAGCTAATGAGGTTGAACTCCAATGTAAGGGAATAGACAGGAGCAAAGGTGATTCTCTAGTGGGTCTATAAGTAATATTATCATATTGAAGATGAATGAGATTGAAAGGGGTTGTATAGACCTACGTGTCCCACTGATTAAAACTAGAAATATGAATTAGTTCTCACAAGAATTACTTCAAAGATATCATTCTTGTACAAAAAGTTTTTGAGTCTAGGATACAGGGGGGAAACTGCTATTGCATGCTATGAGCTATCTTCAAAAAGAAACCATCAGCACCATCACAGCAACAGCAGAGGTAAATATCGGGGTGAAGGACAAGTGTTAAGAGAAAGTTTAGATTTCCTATTTGGCAAGGGTGTGTTTATTTGCTTTCTGTCTTTTGGGAACAATGAAATTATCTAAATTTGAGAATGTTAATGGATGGTGGACTTTGGGCCCTCTACATGATGCTCAACAAATGCAGGTGTCTGAAGGATGCACTGATGGCAAAGTAGATTGGCGAATGATGGTGTAAATTTATGACCAAAGTTGTGCTGCTACAAAAAGAAACAATATTGTGAGGCATGAAACAAGGTGAATGAGCATGTGGAACCTTTGGTGAGACAAAATAAGCCAGAAACAAAAAAACAACAATGGTATGGTCACCTTTAGAAAATGCTTATGAGAAAACAGGAGCCTAGATTGTAAGCTTTTAGAGCAGACACATTAATTCTGGAGTGGTGATTATTATTTCTGGATTTTGAGAGGCTGTTTTATATATGTGACCTGATATTTAGAGATAAGAACAAAGACAAACAGGTTGGGGTTAAAGTAATTCAGAATGTAAGGGTAAGGAACACAGTGTCTATATTTTATAACCACACATACTCTTTGAGACAAATGGAAGAAAGGTTTATTTGATCTGGAACTGAACTTTTCTGTATCGCATAATCCAATTCAACCTATCTGTATAGCTCATTTGAATGATTGAAACACAAGGAGCACAGAATAAGAAAAAGGTTCTTTAATCTTGTATAGATTATTGTAATGCCTGGAAACATCCTAGAGTATATTAAGCAGATAATCAAAAAGTATTGGTATCTCCCCGAGTGATGGGAGAAAGACTATGGAACCTTACCATCAGGGAATCCCCTGATACTGTGTCAAACCTTAGGGACACCCAAATCAATAGGCCATGGCCTTGATCATGAGGCTACTTTTGTGAAGTTTATGTGGGTAATGGAGAAGCTTAGCCTACCTATAGGCATACCTAAGAGTTACTTCCGGAGGACCTCTGTTGTTGCTCAGATGTGGCCTCAGTGTCTCTAAGCCCAACTCTGCAAGTGAAATCATTGCCCTCTCCCCTACATGGGACATGATATCCAAGGGTGAAAGTCTCCCTGGCAAAATGGGAGAGGACTCCCAAGGATGAATCCAGACCTGGCACCATGGGATCAACAATTCCATCCTGACCAAAATGGGGAAAAGAAGTGCAATTAATAAAGTATCAGTGGCAGAGAGTTCAAATAGAGTTGAGAGGCTACTCTGGAGGTTGCTCTTATGCAAGCTTCAGGTAGACTTGCTACCTATCTTAACCTGTCAACCCCCAACCAGGACCATTCCAGCCAAACCTAAAGAACACCTAGGGCAATTTATGAGATTCCACAAGGGTTCCAGCCCCTAGCGTAACTATCCAGAAACCTAAAACTTCCAGATGGGTCCCTGGTCCAGATAAGTCCTGAAACCTAGCCCAGCCTCTCCAGAACATCAGATAGTTCCATCTCCCTTCCCCATATTAGTGATAGACCCTTCCAATATGAAACATTTAGAATTGCCATAGCCAAACAACCCTAAAGAGAGGGATAGAAAGATCAAAGGTGATGGTGGAATTATAGAGAGAAGATAGGACTTCACAAATGAATATGAATGCTGTATCATTAAATTGGTATCTCTTTTAGTCTCCAGTATCTTAGAGCAGCAAGAAGTAAAAACCTAAAATTGTGGAATTGTAACCCATGTCAAATTCTGAAATATGTTCTATAACTAATTATGATGCTGTGCTTTGAAATATAGCTTTTTTGTATATATGTTATTTTTCACAAAAAGAAGGGGAAAAAGTCTGTTGTGATGATAAAAAGTATTTAAGTCTTCTAACCTCCTATGTTCTGGAGCAGCTAGAAGGAGAAATCTGAGATGATCATATGGTAGCCCATGACAATCTCTGGGAGCTGTCCTGTAACTACTTGTTGAAGAGTGCTTTGAAAACTATTGCTTTTCTATTTATTTGCTTTGTTATACTATACATTAAAAATCAAAACAAAGAAACAAAAACATTATATTCTTCTGGGAGAAAGAAAAGCCTTGCTACCACTGTGACTTCAGACGTCTAGTCTCTGAAAGAATGAGTTAAATTACTTTTGTTAAGAAAAAAAAAAGTTTTGTGGAGACTGAACATGATGATATCTTGGCACACAGAAGACACTCAAAAAATACTGGGTTTCTTCCCCACCATCTCATCCGACCCAGCCACGTGCCTTCCCTGTAGTTGATGTTCATTATGTTTGTAGAGCAGTTGTTGAAACAATCAAGACTTCCATATCCTTTTGGAAGCAATCACCATAAATTAGTTTTCTAATTCTCAAAATAGCTAAATGTCAATGAGTTCATTCTATTTTTTTCTCCTCTAATTTCCTTATAACTTCCTCCTATTTTGAGAGCACCTACCACCTTCACCCCCTCCCCTCCTCCTGGGAATATTAGATAGCTTGTGGCATTTTCCAAAACTGTTTTGTTATTGCCTTCTTTTACTTCTATTTCCCCACCTTCTCCTCCTCCTCCTCCTCTTCATCTTCCCTCCTTCCTCCACTGAAGAGTGAGAGTCACTGTTGATCCTTTGGTGCCATCAAATGCTATCTCCCACCTGTTTCTAGAAGACATGTGTTGTATCCATTTCCACATGCTATGGCTTCATCTTCCAAGCATTATGCAGAGCCCTCCAGTGTCAGGCACTGAGCTGGGTGTTTGGGAGACAGGGATAAATAGCGACCCTTTCCCAACCTACATGGTCCAGCCCTGCCCTGGACATTTCTCTTGCCATCTCCTTTGTCACGTTTACCTTCATGTGCTACATTAAGAAGACTGTCCTTTCTTCTACTTGAAGAATGATTCAGTCTCCTTGGGTTCAGCTTGGATGCCAGTGTCTGATGCCACTCCAGCAGACTAAGCCATGCCCTCTTGTGAGTGCCAGGTTCTCTCCATATTCACTCACAGCCTGTGGGCAACTCAATGACACAGGTCCCACTTTGCCTGCATGCTTTGCAGTTTCCTTCTCTTCTCCAGAATGTAACCTTAGACTTTAAGGGGCACTACATCCACTTCTCTGCTGGTTTGACAAAGGAATGAGCAACGGCTGCCAAAGGGGCTGGGAGAGCCTCAGAGACCTCCTACAGGGCAGAGACCTGCCCTGAGAGGGGCACACAGCCTGCTTTCGAACAAATCCTTCAATTCCTTGGACTTGTGAACATGTCTCTTGTAACCAAACACTGCATTCTATTCCTAAAGCATGGTTTGATGTCAGCAGAAACTAGAATTGTGTATTTGGCTCTCAGGATAGTAGAAGAACAGTATGTCCAGTGCCAGCCTGAAGGAGACACACTGGGGGATTCATGTCTGATTTTAGATGGCATTAGGGTTTTTTAAAGTATATTCTGCAGGTATTAAATATATAATATATAATAATTTATATTGTTAATTACATATATATATATATATATAAGATTCTGTTCCACTTGGACTGAATGGCAGCTGTCTCTGGGTCATTCTGCGGCCTCTGCTCTTCATCGGCTGTTTCAGGAGAGGAAGGACTGACCTGATGGACATGCCCTGGCAGGACGTTCAGCCTGTGCCCCTCTCTGGGTTCTGAGCTCCCTGGATTCCAGAGCTTGTATTCGCTGTGGCCCCATGGGGAGGGTGTGTAACTCAGCTCCCAGATGGATGTCATGAGGTTCCCCTGTCCAGCAGCCCTAAGCCCCACCCTCCAGCAATGCTTTACCAGGAGGAAAGCTCTCTCCTTGGCTCCAGTGGCAAAAATCTACCCCTTAGTTTTCTCATCTGCTCTGTTTTCAGGCTGACCTTTCCTCAAACCAGCTCTTCTGTCAGGAATGTCCAGTCTGCAGTCCAGTAACTAATAATCTTTCAGGACAGCTCAAATACCTTCTCCCTAATGCCTTCTCTATCCCTGCCTCTCTCACATAAAAGGGATGACCCTTCTGTGTGCAGTCACAAAACAGATTTCTCCCACTTTTCTAAAGTGTCTGACCTTTCTATCATAGCTGCATTCACTGGGCTGTTATGATCTGTTTACTTTCCTCTCTCCTTCACTGTTGCTCCCTGAGGGCAAATACTGCCTGATTATTTTGAAATTCAAGAGCATCCAGTGCCTGGAATATAATTGGCAAGCAATAAATGCTCTTTAGGGAAATAACCATAGGAATTGTGAATGAACTTACATGGACATACCTTTCATGGATTTCCTCCCTTAATTACCAGTAATGGGCTTCCAACCCTGTTTCAGTTACTACAGAATTGTTGTAACTCGGAGCATCTTTACTCTGTCCATGCCTTACATCATTTCCCTATATCCTTCTTTTAAGTATAGTCATTGTTGATTTCTTGACTAACTTCCAGTTCTAAGCACTCTCCCCTGGTGCTCTCTCCTCAGCTTCAGTTTGCATTTCCTAAAAATCCATCCAACCCCATCAGGCTGTCTTGGGAATTGAATGCCTTGTGACTGACAGTGACTCCTGCCAGCTTTGCCCATCCCCTGGAAAAGGACTCAGGCTATTTTGTGACCTATTTCCAATTTGGAGGCACTGGGTAAGTATTTATTTTATTGAACTTGATCTGGATGTGGTTGAATCCAGACTTTACAGGAGATTGCAGCTTATGGGGAGTGAGAAGCAATGGTCATAAGTCTCTGCGATGCTTGGCAATAAGCAGTGCCTTGAGGAAAATGCCCTAAGTCTGTAAAATAACAAGGCCCAAGGGTTTGGATAATCTCTGATGGGAAGGTGCAGGAAGGATGGGAAGGTTCCAATGTGGAGCTGAAGGCATGTGACCTTGGGCTTGAAGGATGGGATGTTAGTTCATGGGGCTGACTGGTTGAATGTGCACAAGGAGCAGAGGCATGAGCAGGGATTGGGGCTGGGAGTGTGGGGGTATAAAGCAGCGAGCTATCACCCTCAGGTGCAGAGAGCCCTCCACAGGCATTTTAAGGACATTGTTTCTTCTGGTTCTCACAGTGAAACTCTACAGTGAACAGCTATCCCCACTTACAGGGGAAGAAACGGGCTCGAAAGAGCCAGTTGATCAGCTTGCCCTAAGAGCTCACGCACACTTGTCTGATGCCAGCGCCCAGAAAATGGTTGCAGGAGCCAAGGGAACCAGAAGTCCCAGGCAAGAGGTGGCCTCGCTTTTGGAATTCCTTCTGTATTCTTAACATCTACTGATTCTCCTGTGATCCTAAATGCCTAGCTCTTTTTATTTTTCTGTTTTTACATTTTCTAAGCCATTTCTACAGAAGAAGAGCCTTCTGCTTCTGGGCCCTGACCTAAGAGCACTGCCTTCTCTGGCTCTCCTTTGTTTCCTCAGGCTCGGCCACTGCATCACTTCCTTCATTGAGCCTCCCTTCTCTCCCTAAACCAATGGGATCACTTTCTCTTCTGAAGCTACCAGGCAATCCTTCACTCCCACGGTAAATGTGTTTCTTTTGGCTCCCACAGGGGTGTCACACACCTGCCCAAATCTGTGTCCTCTGCGGGGCCCCCCGCACTCTGCCTCCCAGACGCCTCTGCAGACGTCGCCCCGAAGTCCCCTCGCCTCTCACCTCCTGCTGCTCTGGCCCCCCTCGGTGGCTGTGGCCACTAATCTCACCTCCAGAGTTTCTCAGGAGGAACTTTTCCCTGGGTTTGTACCCGGGTATTGTGCATCCCTCACGGGAGGGGAGGTTTGTCTCTCACCCACGCTTTAGGTGTGTTATGCAGGGTGTGATCTTCTAAATTCATACAAATCACTTATTTTATATTTATACCTCACCAACCTTTGAAACAAGTATTTGAGGCAACCTAAACTCAAAAAGATATACATGACACCTGCACAGGAATGTAAAATTAAAGACAATATAAAGAACATAGGAACATGTAACCAACGCCCCAGGTGGTATAGCTTTATACACTTTTTGCTTTCAAAGCTCTAAATTTAATTCTGAAATTTCTGAAAGCAAAGGGAGAAAAGAGAAAAGCCTTATTTAAGTCTCATGGTTAGAAATACTGAGTTTCTGTCTATCTGTGACCCCCTCCCATCAGCATCAGGTCGTAATGCTGTCTTAGGTGGGTCCCAGCCATGCCTGTTTCCTCCTGCACCCCTTAGGAGAGGCAATGTCCTTTCTGGTTTGTCCAGCTGAGTCTGCAGACTCCGTCCTTCCTAGTTCCAGGGCCAGGCGCGGTCCCAGCTGATGATAAATCCACAGGCCAAGCTGCACACAGTGGGATCTGGTGCTTCTTATCCTCCCTTGCCCTGTCCATGGAGAAGCTCACCCGACACCAGGCACCTTTCCCAGAATTCCCCTGGCTAGTCACCCCAAAAGCAACTGTGATTCCACAGACATAATGTCTACAGCTCTATCAGCTTGGGTTTGGGGTTAGAAATCATTAAATCGAATTTGACTTGTTAAGGCAGAAAATGTTCTTCTTGGAGGTATGTCGTAGAGCTAACAGAAGCAATGGCAAGACAAAAGAACCAGGCTTGTAAGATGGACCTGAAAATTAGGTGTTGAAGGATCACAGCCAAGGTGTCAACGCAGGGATGTTCTGGTTAGAATACAGTTGCATCTCTTTTTCTCTATTCATTTGTCTCATTCTTTCCAAAGTACAAGTTGAGGATGGGAGCCATTGATTGACAGAGCGGTAGTTATTTGCATGAACCTTACTTTCAGGAGAGAGGAAAGTGAAGGATCTGGTCTTCTGTGGTGGAACCCCTGCCACTCACCAGAATTCAAATCCCAATGGAGAAAATAGTTCTCACAGTGGCAGAAAATACCCATAGATGCAACAAAATAGCCTTGGCTCTCCTCCGTCGGTTTTTATCCTGTCTGCTTCTAGCCCGACCTTGCAGGACCTAGCAGCCTTCCCTGGTGCCTCACTCTCTGTGAGTTTGGAGACACGCTTATTACTTTGGTCGTGTGAAGTTTTGCAGCCTCGGAGGCATCGTTCAATGTGGTGGGAAACACTTTTCTGTAGAAGGGAGGACGGTCAAATAGGAAGAGTCGGCCAAAGATGGGATGGGATGCTGGGAAGGACATTCGAGTTGAGGTCACATGATTTAGCAAAGGACTTCTAGATCTGTGCTGTCCAATGGGCTAACAAACTTAAATTAATTAAAATAAAAAAATCTAATTCCATGGCGACACTAGCCACACTCCAAGGGCTGCTATGGTCACATAGGCTGTCTTTGATAGCCCAGAAAGAGAGCATTTCCATCATCCCAGAAAGTGCTGTTGCTGAGGGCTTGCATTGGACGAGATGGAATTATAGTCTTTCCCAATCCTACAGGTCTAAATGAAGGGGTGCCCCTTAAGTTGGCAACTGTGGGTGCTATTCATATTCGTGAGGGGGCACAAACACACAAACACACAGCATCACAGTGCACATCCCAGGGGAGGTTTGGTGAGGGGGATGAAACTGGCGATGATGTAAATCAGGGTGCAGCAAACTTTTTTCTATAAAGGACAGATAGTAAATACTACAGGCATCGTGAGTCCTCACAGTCTCTGTTGTAAATCAACTCTGATGTTGTAGAGCAAAAGCGGCCTTAGACAGTGAGCACATGGCTCTGTTCCAATAAAGTTTTATTTATGGATGGTGAAATTTGAATTCCATATAATTTTCATGTATCATGAAATGTTGCTCTTCTTTTGATTGCCCCATCCCTATGGGATATCTTTATTTGGGATGGCTAAGAGGCAAGGGTCCTGGGACCAGTTCCTACAGTTCTCACAACCTAAAGGCTGCAGGGTTACTGCAGTGCTGTTAAGCTCCACTGTCCCCACTGTCCACAGCCCTGTCCCTTCGCCCCTCCTTGCTTAGCTGGAAAATCCACATAGCTCATTAACTGAGAGTGCAGACTAAGCAGCTAAGCAGGCCCATTTGTAAATACCAGTTTTCCTGCTATCTGACCATGCAAAGTTGGACAATTTACTGAATCACTTAAAGCTCAGCTTTGTGGCTGCTGCTGTCGGTTTCCATCGTAAAGTCTGGTTCGCATCGTGTACCTCTGGAGGGTGTTGAGGGTTATGTGGGATGACACGGATAACACCCTGAGGAAGATATCTGGCACCCGGATATTAAAAATGAAAGCCACTGATTCCCACATCCATAAATGCAATAATCAGATAGGAAAATGGCTGAATGGATGTCAAAATGCACAAATGTAATGATATAAGAGTGGGAAAGAATGGGCAGAGAAAACAAGTTCCAAAGAATCTAGGCAACAGTTAGAATTATACTCCTCCTCTGAAGATTCCTTCCCAAAGGGAGATACCAACTGTTAAATGCCACCTAACACCAGGGAACTTGACTTAGAAGGGTAGGGGGATCATGCATTTGATTGGAACTGTAGTTCCTTCAATTTGCAGGAAACGGTGATTAGTTTCCTACAATTGGGCTTTAATTGGACCCATTTTGAACTGATGAGCAGCTCGTGCACAGGCATTTGTTGTCTCGCAGGTAGATGTTGTCACACATCCCAAGTTGCAGAGGTGAGTCTGTGGCCCGCCTGTGCCCAGCACTGCCTTTTCTGACACACGTGGCAGGACAGGGCATGGACAGCAGCTGCTCAGGTTTCCTAATGTGAGGGCAAAACCCCTCCACCAATCAAAGTCTGGAAGGCGTGTAGTTAGTGCCCATCACTCATTTATTCCTACTCTCATGGATGATTTGGTCTAAAAGTGTCAATTCCTGGTTTCAATAAACCATTTCATTTTAAGCACACAAATAAAAAAATAAACTACACTATAAAATTCATCAGAATGACATACAATTATGAAGACGCATATAATTCTGTAGCGAATTGTTCAGTTTGATAAACATTTATGGAGCCTAAATTCTGGACACTGTGATTTATATAAATGGTCCCAAGAATATAGCTCCTACTCTCAGAAGCCCACAGTCTAGTGTAAAAGACTGATGTACACAAAATCATTTCAGAAAAAGCGGGATAAGTGCTGAAGCAGTACGAAGCCTCAATCATGTCTGACAAAAGCATGGCCCATGTAGGATCCCGGTTCCACGTGTGCAGCTGAGCCCTGTGCTAGATGACGTCCACGGGTGGCTGCAAGATGCCCACAGCTCCAGAGACTGGGCCGCGCCCCGGTCCTGGCACCCCTACCTCCATCGGGAGAAATGGGGGCCTCTTTCTGAGTTACAAACAGTGTGCTTGCCTGGGCTTTTGCTGATTGTGAAAAAATCAAAAAAGAAAGAAGAAGGGAAGGAAACAGCATGAGGGCAGGAGAGAGGAATCATAAAAGCAGGAATGAAAAGATGGAGAAGAATTCTCACCTAAGTTAGTGCTGAAATGGACATTATTGGTCGTCTAATCCAGGGTTGGAAACCTTTTTTTCTGTGCAGAGACACACAGTAAATCTTGACTTTCAGACCTTGTGGACTCCAAAGCAGCTGCTCCGCCTTGCTTCTGCCCTAGACCCTACGTAACGACGGTGTGGCACATTCAGCTGAATCCGGCAGCCCGTGGGCTAGTTCCCTGACCCCTAAATTCTAAGCCATTCCATCAGCTGTGATGTGGATACCTTGGCACCTTCTGAGCCCTGGCCAGGTTCTTGGCATATTCCCTTGCATTACCTCATTTAATGTTCAGAAACAACCCTGTGAAGTAGTCACAGTCCTGTTTTTTTTCCCCTTCATTTTATCAC
>PVIY010018657.1:0-10119 GCA_004026745.1 Myrmecophaga tridactyla
CAGGTATGATGTCCTTTTGAGATATGGCCCTCACATCCCTTCTCTGGCTTCTGAAGAGTACTCAAGTGGTAGTGATATAGAGTACTCAAGTGGTAGTGATGGGGGTCTACTGACTTGGGGTCTTCTTCACAGCTGTTTGGGATAGATGTTTTGGATACACATTCTCTGTGGCTTGCCCCTGGATACGGCAAGGTGGGAAAATAGTCATGGTCCCTTGGAACTTCCATTATCAGTCATCTACTCTAGTACTCTCAACTGTCCCAAGATCCTTACTGTCTAGAGATATGGACATTACCAAGGCCCTAAGCCAGGGTGAGCACAGTGTGTACACACAAAAACTTTTTTCAAGGAACTCCAAGTTGTTAGTCAACTTTCTTATTTAATCTAGCATCACTGTGCAGGTCAAAAACTGATGCTGAAAGAAGGTTATATTGACCAAGGTTGTGGAAACATGGGAGTTAAACATGAACATTTAAGTTCATCAATCCATGGCTTTCTATCTTTTGAGGCTCCCATTCTGCACACTGGATATAAAAGTGTCCAAGGGCAACTTCTGAAAAAAGACAAAAAAACAAACAAAAAAAACACCCAAGGACAAAGAGACATCTGTGTTGTAGGGGTGCTAGAGCCCCAGGGAACCTGGACTCAGAAACATAAGGTGATACGTGGGTTCCTGTTATTAAGCTGGGTGGCCTGGTCAAGGACATGGAATTTGGAAGAAATTTATCTCCTAGATCCTTGAGTAGATATTTTCCCTAAAGAATAAAGTCCTAGGACCTCGACCACTTGGAAATTTGCCCGGTTTGCCAGCTGAACCTGACCTAAGACACTCACGGCTATGAAAGGTCTAAGACATTCAAAGGCCACGTTGGCCTGGTTATTAGATACCCAAGGAAGTAGCAACCAACATCCACAGGTCTCACCTTGGATAAGTTATCTACCATCTCCCTGATGGACGGTTTGTATAAGAGGACCCACTGTTTTGCAAAACAACTGGATGATATGATTCTATGAGTATGATCCTTGCCCCTAGGGGTACAAATATTAACACCACCCCATGACAAACCAGGGCTATACTACCAACCTGGACAATATTGCTAACACTATCTCTGATTTCATATAAAAAACCTACAGCTATTATTCCCCTGACTTCTGGAAAAAGACTGTGTTCTCCCTGTCTCTTTACCAGGAATTTACTGATCATCTTGTACAGTTTTACACCCAAGTTCACTGCAGAGGATCCAAGTTTCTTCTGTGGCTACCATGAAGTGGCTTTATATATACAGAATTAAAGTGGATTGAGTCTGAAAAAAATCAAAAATTCATAGCAAGACATATTCCAACTCTAAGCAGCACCACTCTATCATATAAAAATCAAAATCGTCACCATACTGCGGTATCACTGCATTATCACTATGTCATACAACCTGCTGGGTCTCTAAATTCTCGCTGCCCCTTCCCCTCCCCACCTCTTCTACCCTCCAAAAGAGCCCTGAGTTCTCAACTTTGGGATGGGTGGCTATTAAATGGTACAGATTCAGTTCTCTGAGCCAGAAGTAGTAGCCCATTCCACACTTTTTAAAGACAATTTAATGCTGAGTCATTTTCAATATTACTACATTTGTGTGATACTCAAGAACCAGAGAATCACAATCACATTATACAGCTCACAAAAAATGTTCATGGTATAAAAGCAAAGGAGTATCCAATTTAAAGTAACTAAGAAAAAAATATTTACAGAACAGGATACTTAATATGATTAATCAGATTTAGCATCGGAATCTAGACAAGATTCTTACGGCCATTGATGGTTTCAGAAGACTTTCAAAACCAATTGTGGGGTCAAGTAGGTATCATGGAGACAATCTACCCTAGTTGGCATCTTATCAGACTATACAGGCCTTTTTATCCCCCAACTATGACTTTTGGGACAGACCATTTGAAAAAGGAATTGATGAAACAATTATAAAAGTTAGAACAACTTATTTCTGGAGGGGTGCAATGTGAATGTGCTCTGCAGTGTTGAAATGTTTTATTTCTGACCTGGACAAAAGTTACATGTGGGTTTCTTTAAAATTATTTATTAAATTGCATGTTTGTATACTTTTCTGAACATATATTATATTTCAAAGAAAAAGGAAAAATGGAATTATTCCAATTTTCTCAGGATGCCTGGAGTTTACTATGCTTGAGGGATACAAGGTGAAGCCAAAATAGAGGTAAGGAGTCCTCTGGTTCAAGCCAGTTACTGGAGAGCCTCTATTGTGGTCCTAAGTGAAGTGTGGCTGGACAGAGGACTGAGAGCTTTATCTGCAATGGCTCAGAAGTAGCAATGCATGAGAAGCTAAAGCTAATCTGTATTGTGTTAATTCAAGAACAATCCTAGCAGCCTCTTGGGTCTTAAGAATGACTTCATGACGGGCTGTAATCATAGTGACTCATATAAGACCATACAAGCTGTAAGTGTAAAAAACCTAAAACTATAAATATCCTAAAAAATGAAAAGTTAGAGGGATAGAATTTTGTGAAGATATTTCATACCACCTAGGAGCTTGGTGAGGTGGGAGTAGAATGAATGGACTCTAAGAGTGGTTTTCCAGTTAAAGTTCCAAATCACTGGGTCTGAGGTGGGACCCAAGAATCTATATTTTCTTATAAATTCCCCAGGGGATTTTGATCTTCCAGACTGAGAACCAAAATACAAGATACCATGATTACCTCCTTAGAAAAGTCAAGGTCCCTAATGGTTTTCCTTCTGGCCAGAATAAGAGGTCTGGTTTTCTCTCTCTGTCAAGCTCACCTTTGGTTAGAAATGAATCAGCACACTTGCCACTCACAAACTTTTTAGGAGCAGCGGTTTAGTTTGTCACAGCCAAATATCTGCAGTGGGGGAAATGTTAGGAAATAAATGTGCAATTCTATGAAAATCAGAAAGATAAGGACATCAACATGTTAACAGTGGTCATCTCTGGATGGAGGGTGGCTTATTTCCCTTATACTTTTTTTTGGTTATTTCCAAATTTTCTATATTCAATGTGAATTTCTTCTGTAGCTAAAAAATAATTAATGTTTAAAAGACTGATGAGGAACTGACATTCTCTGGTCTTAACCAAATTGATTTCTTCTTCAGGAGCTGAGCACAAACACTTGTCCTGATGGCTAACTGGGAGAAAGTACGACGGTCCTGTCAGACACCATGGACAGCAATAAGGAAGGGTGAAAGGGCAAGACAGCCTGCAATAGGCCAGGGCTCCTGGTGTACATTCTGCCCAGCTGAATGCTTCCTAATGAATTATTGAGGAAATACAAAAATATTTCTAAATCTTTTCCTTCACCACCTCAAATGTAAGCTCTAAATCTTCACTTAAAGCAACCATTTGCTCCTTATTTCTTCTTTTAAACATTTATTTATTTACTGTACAAAATATTTACACCAACAGCTGCAACTGTCTGGCCTGACAAAAGGGCAGCAAGGCCTGGTCTCTGCCAAAGTTCCTGAAACACGTCGACTCTTTCCTTGGTGTTCACTTGGTGCCTGGTCTCCTTCAAAGAAATTAAAAGGCCAGAAGGTTGGCTGGCCCCTAAGTACCTGGGCCACACAGGAATAAATAAGAGAACTGGCCAAAATAAGAAACATAAATAGAAAATTGTCTAAGAAATAAGAGACACTTTTCCTTCTCTCCAACATATTGTACCTTTTCCCCATTCTGGCTAGTACCAAAGCAGAATTAGAAAGAAAGGCCAAAAAGAGCACAGAACCTTTTGAATACAGTTGGTGAATGCAGAATCTAGAAGAGGAACAACTGCCAAAGGCAGCAGAACCATGTGCCCCAAGCTGGAACCCCCTATCAGGGCCCCAGGGACAGCACTGTATTTCCCAGCGTGATGACTAAACTTGCCTGCACATATCCCATGGGAAAATATTTGGGCAAGCAGCAGCACCTTGTCCTGGTCCCTGAGGAGAGCAGTGACCATGTGGCATGGAGGATCTTGGGGTGTAAAGGCCCTGATGCTGGATCCTGGACCCTAAGGATGTGTGAAGTGAGCACCCATGCCAAGAAAGGACAAATGATGCCTGCGGAGGAAAAAGGTCAGGCAGGAATTGTAGCAGCTCAGGAGGGCTTGCTTCTTGAGATCCCTGCCTGGCCCAGAGGAAAGGGAGAGCTCAGACATACTTCAGGAGGCCAAGGCATTGCCACAAGTCCTGTCTCATCTCAGGACTCTGTGTACTTGCTGGTTTTTGGCAATAAATGATGGCTTGTAATATTCTCAAAATCGAAGTGCTTCATTTGGAATGGTAGCTTGCAGCAAAGCCTTCTTAAAAACAGAAATTTGGAAAGTCAATGAGATTTTGAGCCTTGAAAATGTTCTCATTCAAACTGTAATGAAGAAGGACATCCTCTTCCAAGAACAGCTGTGGGGTTCTCTTCAATCATTACTCTACAGCGAACTTAATATATCTTTTTCCTTTTTTAGTTCCCCTTCCAGGTACCTGATGAAGTGCAAGGAAGTCACTGGGACAGCAATATGCTTACTATCTTACATATCTTCTCTATACATGCTCCCAAAGTCCTGAACTCAAGGGAAAGGACCTATGATAAACACTTAAACTCCTTATCCTTTTTCTATTCTTTCAGTGTTGCCAGAGAACACCAAGCAAATAGAGAATGAGGGATTTATTGGCATGCTTTTCTTACTGTCCTCCAACCTTTGCTAAAAAATTTTCTTCAGTGGAAATCTAGGTTCTGGTGGGAACCTAGAATCATGTCAGAGAAGCAGCACAGCTCTTAGCACACTGCCTAACTTGGAGGCAAATGGCTAGGCCCAGCGACACCTCAGTGTAAAGAACAAAAAAGGGAAAAGCGTCAGTAGTCTTCCGGCCAGTCATGGGCTTCAGTATACCTCATAACCCTAAAGGATAACCATATTCAGCATTGGAGGCTATAATCCAGCTGTTTTTCACATTCTTAAGTCTGTCTGATTTTCTTAGCTGGCTCAAAATCAAGAAAAAACCTTAGAGAGTTCTTCTTTACGAATTAATGATAATTTCCAGAAATGACTACAGGCAAAGCTCCTTTTCCAGTTCTGACACCACAAAAAATGATCCTTTTGTGCTATCAGTGCCCATTAGAGGTAGTCCAGTGCCACGGCATGTGCCTGGGATTGTGCAGAGGGACGAAAGAGAACATACTCATGTGGCTCCTTCCTATCTGTGCTACTTCTGGCTCCTGATGAGAAGAGGCAATCCCTCCCTTCCACAGAGGACTCAGGTACTGGATCAGGTTAAGCAGTGAGGGTCAATTAGGGAAACTCCCAAGGAACATCAGCAGAGGCAACTGGAGCATAGCCTGGACTTGAAGTTGTCAACACACCAGATTTCCAATAGATCTGAGCCCTCTGTGTAATCTCCCTCAGCTACTGAGGCAGCTTCAGCTACTGAGATCTTCAAAGAACCAAATGAAATTATAGCAGCATGGTCGTCTCCTCACGAACGAATGGGTAGCTCAGATTACACACCATGACAAAATGGCCTGTGGTAGAGATGGGCAGGGAAGGGGTGAGGTAAAGACAAGGCTTGTAGGTGACAAAATACTCCAAACACAAGGGAGCATGCGGAATCTTCTGGCTGATGGTTACGTGTGTTCGGGCCAGAGATTATGATGTCTGTAATGTGTTCCACAGAGTGTAGGAGCTGTAAGGATGGCAGGAGAGTGATCAGAGCATGCCAAAGCCCTCACAGCCCTCGCTGATGGCCAGCTGCAGCATCCTGTGCACCTCTTCATAAGAATCATATGTGGGGAGGCACAGCTGGTTAAAACTGGAAAGGCAAGGGGAGAAGTGATTCACTCACACCAGGAAAACACCGGAAAGGCCTGGAAAGATAATCTTCCCGAAGAACACATATTAGGCCATCAAATACCTACCATGTGTGTGCAGTAGGGAGAGTGCTATGGGTCGGAGCAGCAATAATCTGGAATGAGGGACAGAGGGCGGCAAAGCCTCCAGGTGGTAGCTGAGAGGAGCCTGTTGTGAACTGAAGCAGACGAGCCAACTCCTCCTGAGTCAAACTGGAAACTACAGTCCAAAACCACCTCATGACCTGCCAGGGAGAATACAAAACTGGGATCAAACACGGTATACAGCCTAGGAGTTGACCACTGGGGGAAGAAACGAGATATCCTGAAACCAGGATATGAGGATATATAGAGAGAGGAATGGTTAGAGTTGACAACCTCTTCAGGAAGTGACATGTCAGAAGGTAGTGCTGATTCCTTGCTTCAACTTTGCATTTCCAACTCACTGCTCCTGCTGCACTCAGCCTGGCAGTCCTTTCTGCCTAGAAAACCATCTAATTTTCCCTGGTCAATCAATAAGTCTATTTCAATGACTCCTCTACTTTTTTCTTCCAAAACTTTTTCCTTATGATATGACACAAATCCAACTGAAAGAAGTTTGGTCCACTTGCCTTTTCTCTGAAATGCCATGAGCCACCAACCACCACTGCATGGGCTTTGAAGTCAGAGACATTGATGTTTCCAGTCCCACACATCAGCAACTAGAGAAAGGTAATCAGGTGTTAGTAGAATAGTCAGAGGGACAAAGACCCAAAATAAGGTCAAAGCACCAGGAAAAAAAAAAAAAAAGACATAAAGTGAGGTCATAATGCCAGAATGCTTTAGGAAAATGATTTATGATAGGATAATAGTTTCTAACCAGTGCAGTGAAAATCTAAACATTAAAAAAAAAAAAAGAATACAGATGCCCAAGCTGGTCTAGACCTATTGAATAGAAATCTCTAGGGATGGGATATGAACCTATATAGGTTGAAAAAGTTTTCCAGGTGTTCCTGATGAACACTCCTAATTAAGAACTGCTGCTGTGGATTTGGGACACACACAAAAAAAGAACCAAATGTTTACTGATACTCTGCTCTAGATTTAGCCTGGGAATATGAGGGAGAAAAGGAAGGCCTTTCCTGCTGATGAAGACTTGAGCCCCATGGCCTTTCCTTTTCCCTGGATTGAACTTTTACTACCTTACCTTCAGACCCACCTCCACTCGATCAGATAAGTTAGAAATTATAACAAACAAACAAAAAAAAAGACCATTCATGACATCAGAGCCCTAAGCATTCTGTTGATGTCTAATTTGGTTTAGGATCCAGCATGTTACTCAGCTGACCGTGAGTACTCCTCCAAGGGCTATGAAGAATGATACATCCTTATCAAGAGACAGGAAAAGCCCAAATTAAGCCTGCAGAGACTTGGTTCCTTTAAAAAGACCTTAACTGCTAAGTTAATGAGTAAAAGCACAGTATGGAATAACTGTTATGAGATTGTGTTCCTTCCTTTCTACTCACTTTTACAAAGTTGTTATAAATGCTTTCTTCACAAAAAAACAAGTTAATACCAGTAGAATTATTCCTCAGTCCAAAAATTAATAGCACTAGGCTACATATTTATCAGAAACTTTAAGCTGCAATCTGAAGAGTTCATTTTATTTGGACTCCATATCTGAAGTTAGAAAACTGTGATGAAAACTGCACAAGACTTTGATTCTTGTTTTTCAAGCCAGTTCTGTTAATAAGAATATAAAGTGGGCAAGACCACAAGAAAGTTTTCCTATTTTTTAAAAGAACTTCCTCTCTACAAGAAAGTTTGTGGAAACACACTCCCTGTAAAGGCTATGGGTAGTTAAAATTAATAATTTGCATTGTACGTCTTATCTGTGAGGAGCAGATAAAGACACACTGATTTTACTTTTTGCCCATAACTGATAAGTGAACTTCAGTTCTGCTAATAAAGAACGGTATTAACCATCATATAGCCAATTTTTGCTGTTACAGGATCTGAAATAAGACTACATTAACTATATCATGTTGTGATTCAAAAACTTGAGATTTTATCACATCTTTTGGTTTCGCTTTCACTCAAATGTAGCTCCACGAGGGCAGGGACTTTGTCTTAATCACTGCTGTATATCCAGTGCCTCAAACATACATGGCACACAGGAGGCACTTGATAAACATTACCTGAACAAATAAATCAAAATCATTCCCTTAAATGTACTTTAAATGTCATAAGGATTTTATGAAGACTGTACATGAAAACCAACATTCTTTACTACTCGACCAGTATCAATAATTTTTGACGACTCAATGAATATTATTAGTTTTAATAAATAATTAGTTGTTAGCTGGCTTCCAATTTTCATATTCTAATTTTTAATAAGCCAAAGAAAGCATCAATGAATGGTAGAGTGACAAAAGTGAAAACAACTCTTGAATGAAGGGCTTTCCTAAGGCATTTCAAACCAGAAGATCTAACGAGCTGGCTCCTTGTGAGTACACTAAAATATTGAGTCAAGGATGCAGGGTTTTGCAATTGTAAGCACTTACTTCAAGCTCATTCTCATCAAAAATAGCCAAAAGGTTTTCAGGGACCAATTCATTCAGGCCTGAAACAAAGTAGCCAAGTTAAAGACATATCCACACTGTTGATATAGGTATTTCAACCTCCTGTTGATATAGGTATTTCAACCTCAAAGTCAAGAGTAGACAGAGTCCTACCTTTTAGGAAATGTTCCACCTCCTCTTTCACTTGACTGGCCAGCCGATATTGGGCCAGTAAATTTAAATAGAAGATTTTATTTGCATTGGTGACTGGGATTTGAGCTCCACCTGTCATGAGTTCTACAACCTGAAACAGGAGGCAAAAGACAGAAAGTGAGAGATTGTGGATAGGAGTTTCCAAGATGATGTCTCCCTGATGTGTTCCATAAACACAGCAAAAACTTCATGGTGCCCGTCACAAGTTTCTGCTGTGCATTCAGCTTCTCAACAGATCTGATTTTATTTAATTATTAACCTCAGGGTTCATATCACGATTGCAGTATTCTACTACCTGCTATTTCTGGAGTAGGTACCTGAGTCTCCTCTGACCTTGTCAAATGGTGGTGATGCAATGGAAGGTCTTTTAATCTCTCTCCATGAGCTACAATTAAACCATTACTGACTGTTTCTCTTAAGCCCCTGAGCCAACTGAGAGTAAATAAAGCCAGATAAGAAATCGAGAAGTCTATTTATGTCTCAGTTTTCAGATGGGAAGAGTTGTTTCCTCACATTCTTCTCTTTTCAATGTGGGTCCATGGGAAGAGCCATGGCTTGAAATCAGGGGATCCTGGATTCTAATCTCAGCCCTGACAGTAAATAGCTATAAGACTTCAGTTACTTAGCCATTTGGGCCCCCCAATTTTCTTAACTGTAAAGAAATACCTGAACAAGCTGTATGATTCTTAAATGGGAAATGGCACCCTCAATAAACAACCTCTAAAGGGTTTGTGAAGAACTCATAAAGCATGGTTTAAAACCACCACCCTAGGGGCGGTGCAACAGTGGCTCAGTGGGATAATTCTCGCCTGCTATGCCTGAGACCCAGGTTTGATTCCTGGAGCCTGCCAATGCCAAAAAAAAAGAAAAAAAAGGGTGCACGGGTGGTTTGGTGGTAGAATGCTCACCTTCCATGAGGGAGACTGGGTTCGATTGCAGGACCATGCACACAACCCCACCCCCCCAAGAAAAAAACCACCACCCTGAGGAATCTGTATAAAGTAACCAAGTTTGTTTTCTCAGGTGAATTCAGTTATAAGCTCAGATTTTAAAGTACTGAAGATAATATGGAAGAGAGAGTGCTTTCTCTACACTAGAGTAAAGATTCTCAGTGGATGAAAAGATGCGTAATTCTGGGTTTTTTTTCCTGTTATTTTGTACATTTCTTATGTACAATTTTGAATATTTATTTTATGTATAGGCATTTCTTCCTAGTAGCCTAAGAAGCAAATTACTAAGATTCAGAATTTATAAATTAAAATTGGCATTCCCTTGGGCTTGCGGACCCTAATTCAGTGTTCCATTGACTCTAGCTACCTTGCCACACTGGGTCAGAAAGATAAGTTCTGACCACATGTGTGCAAAGGCAGACAAAGAGGATACCCACAAGCTTCAGGAGAAGGATATTTGACTATTAGTGGAGTGGTATCAGCGGTGCTTTGAGTTGGTCACAAAGTTCCAATCATTGCTATTTTGCTTTTAATTATATATTACTGCAGCTTTGGTTTCAT